>JAPYYW010000270.1:7598-89703 GCA_030522545.1 Cremastinae sp. A BG-2022a | reverse complement strand
GATTTTCATAGGCATATAACGAGCACATATCACCTTGGATGATCTTGAATTTTGAGTATGTTGTTCTTGAAGCGATTTGCAACAACTTTTCTTAATAAAATGAAGCTCAAAAATCATATGGTACAGAGATAAATTAAGAAACAAATTTTTGATTTGACTGTAGTGTTAGAACTACCTTAATATCGACAAATTGATAGTAACACATGTATATTCTCGAATTAAATTTTTTTTTAAACTTTGGCATAATTCTATAAATAAATAGTAAAATTAAAAAAAATTAAATCAATGTGATTTTGACAAAAATTTCTGTTTCTATATAGACGAAAAATCGAATATATTCTCCGTTATTATATTGGCGTTCTCGACTCTGTTTAGATTTTTCAACACAAAAGAGCTATATATGTATAAAGAATCGAAGGATCAATCTCGCATCCGCGTCCCTCGAGGATTCGCCTCGATGCCTGACATAATAAGAAAGTTTCCAGGGAATATGACTAGGTAAGAAAAAAAAATAATAACGCGTGCCAGTTTTCGATCTTTCGATTTTTTTTCCGTTATATATTATACTGTATAAAGATGTGCGGCGCGGACTTGACAGTCGCGGTCACGGACCTCGATCTATACGGGGATATATACATTTTCGTGTATGACGAGATTCATCTTGCGCACCGGCATAAATTCAACAGAGAGAGAGAAAGAGAGAGAGAGAGATGCGAGGGTGCGCACGCTTCGTTGAATGCGGGGCACGTGCTACGAAAAATGTCTAAAAACCTCATCGCTCCTTCTTTCGTAATCTTTCAGGAGGGCGCAACACCCGGCTTTCTTTATATTTTCTCCCACCTTTATCCCCCTTATTCTCTCTCCGGAGGCAGAAGAAGAAGAAGAAGAAGAAGAGGAAGAAGAAGAGAAGACGCCTCGCGAGTTCCCCCCGAGCTGACGAGCGAGAAAAAAAAACTGTCTTGCCTCCGCGCAAATGTGACTACGACTCGAGTCCTGAGCAAACCTATACCTGAGACGAAAAATTCATCGGAGATCGCCAGGAAAAAAATAGGCGGCAAGAAATATATATACTCTCCTCCCCTCGCAGCGAGTTTGCTCTTCGGACGGATCTCGCATCCATCTTACGATTAGAAACGTTTAGCAGCACGCGCTCGCTCAAGTTTTTTTTTTCCCTGATGATGCTCCCTTTCTCTCCCCTTCGTCGTCTTCTTCTTATAACGTCGGATCAGAGAGACATGCAGCTGCCTGCACGCTGGAGAAATGTGATTGATGCGCGCAAACTCTGATTTTTATATCAGTCGATTATACATACAGCGACGGGAACTTTGTTTTTCAAGAGCAATAATTTTTGTCACAGCTATAGACAATTGCAGATTAATTTTCTACACGTGAACAAAACCGTAAGCATATATAGATCATTAATGCGAGAACACATTATGTATGTTTTCTAAATCATTAAAACAATTTTTTTTTTGAAATTCTTTTTCTCTGTTAATTGAATTCAAATGGATCGTTATATATACACACGTGATTATATCTCGATATTATCCACCCACGCTCATTAGGTTTCGAAAGTTTCAGATAAATTTTCGATGTGTACGGTGGTGTTTTTAAAGAAAAGCAATATATAGGGATTTTGGTCGAAAAATTAATATTTCACTTTTGAGAATAAATAATTGGACGTACCTCCGTTAGAGACAGCAGTGTGAGCTCGTTCTCGATCGAGTGTTGAATCGTGGCGGTGTAAAATTCTGTAACGGACTCGCGCCGATGGCAAAACGTCACACGGTTCTCTTGGCGAGTGACGAGTCGTGAAGGGAAGAAGAGCGTAATAAAACAATTGGCACAACAAAATTCACAAAACGTCGCACTCGATATCACTTTCTGCCAAAAGCATTGGCACCGAACGAAAATAAAAAAAAAAGGTAGAGAGAGAGGAATCTTATTTACACAGATAGATAAGAGAGTCGCACTTGGTTAATTGTCGATTCGAAAGCGTATTGACGTCCGAACAATAATTATTATCGCTGTGGCAGTCCGCGCTCAATCTCGGCGCATCTCAACGTCACCCGCACTGTTTTTCCATCAATTCGTCAACGCTTGATAGACGACGACTGCGCCGATGAGGAAACAAGTAGAGAAAGACACGGCGAGACGAAAATAAAAGGAGAAGAGAGGAAGAAAGAGAGAGAGAGAGAGAAAGAGCTCGCGCGGCGATGAGCAACAGGTGACGAATACGTATATAGGAAGATCGGCGACGTGACGATGGAGGAGTCGCGACGATATAACCGCGCGTAGTCGGCGGCCTGTCGCCGACTACGGCCGAGTTAGAGAGAGAAAAAGACGACGAGGAGAGGGGGAGCCCGCCGAAGCAGGGGGTCGCGGGAGCGGGGAATTTGTCCCCTCTACCTCGCGCGCGCGTTTAATGTGCTGATGCTTCGCGGCTCACACAAGAGCCTTCTCATATTTTCTCTCCCCCTGCTGTCACTAAGTACGTAAATGGATTTATACTTGCGTTACTTTTCACCAAGCTCCCAGCTTTCATATTCTCTTTAATATCTCCTTTCTCTTTCTCTTCAGTTTCTATACTATATAATTACTGATTAATATATAATATATATATATATATTGTACACCGATACACATTTATATTTTGCCACAATGAGGATTTCTGAGGCGTGTATTAATAAATCGAATCGAATAAAATTCATTCTTTCCATTCAATATTTTTATCAATCGAATGAAAGCATGGTATCGAAAATTTTGTGAAACTTTTTGTTTCCAAATGGGTGCACGAAGCACAACTTTTTCTTGGAGGAGGCCTCGTTTTTGTTGGGTCCTTACGTTAAAGTTTTTAGGGGTTATTTTTATTGCGTGAGGCAATTTTGGTTTTTCGATGACTCGAGCTTTCGTGTATTGTATGGCTGTATACTCTCCTGTGCGGATAGTCAAGCTTTGTAGAGTATATATGGAAGAGGGAAGAGAAAAAGAAAGAAAGAGGAGCAGGAATAAGATGAAGTTGGTAGTGGGAGGTCCGACACGCGACAGGATCCGGAGAGAGGGTCGTTCTCGCGCGCGGAGGGGATTAACTCCCCTCATCTTCTCTCTTTCTCTTTCTTTTCTCATCTATGGAATCGAGATTCTTGATTCTTACTCTACCGCCCCTCCCTCCCTCCCCCCTTTCCCATCTCGCCGATCCACCTCCCGCCCCGCGTCTTTCGATTCTCGTCGCGCACGCATCGCGAACATTTCTCTGTAATGGATTGAAAAAGTTGCCAAGTTGAAAAACACAGGCAGTTCTGACAGCCGCTTATTTTCAATTCAGGCTTGTGAAAAAGGTTTCGGATATAAACTTCTGAAAACTGGAAAACTCGAATTTTTTTGCATTCCCCTTTGTTAGAAAATAAAATTTATTTTGATCACTTTATATAATATTTTTGAACAATTTTCAACATGCAGAATAGAGTTTGGAGCAATAAAAGGTTTTTAAAATAAATTTGAATTATTTGACGCATTTTATTTTAATTCGATTATATAGAAAAAAATTTGCGTTTTCGCTGGTAACTTTATCTTCAAATTTCAAAAAGTCTTTCAAAAGAGAGACCCCTCATCAAGGAGAATAAAAAATGCGTAATTTCTGGATAATTATAATTATATATGAAAAAGAAAGATTGAAATATATTTTTTTTGATTTTATTAAAATGAAAGTTTTAGAGTTGGTCAAAATTAATTGAAAAGAGATTGAAAATGTGTTTGTTCTCGATGCGAAAGTGGAGGTGAAAATAGCGATGGTGGGAAAAGGTGATTCGGGGAGGATGAAAAGTTCACCCTCTGTTATTCTCCTCTGGGTTCCCACGCTATCAAAAAGAGTAGGTTTTTGCGAGAGAGCCTCCCTCCCGGTGGAACCCCTGCTCTCTCGCAGACTCTCGACCCTCCATCTTGCACCGAGTTCGACTCTAAAATTCCCCCGAAGAATTAACAACCCTCGAGTTAACCTGTGAGCCAACGGAGGTCACAGACTCTCTGCTGTCCCACGCCGCATGCGCATTACGTTTTTACTCACACCCCACAGCACGGGGACTCCGATCCATCGACATTTCTTTCGTCCATTACGAAACGGGATGCCCCGCTGTGGTCTCTTATAACACCGGTTCCGAGACTCATTATTCTTCATCGCAAACACAATAAAAAGAAAATTCCCTTCGCGATTTTCAACAGTTACAAAAAATGTACTCGCTCGCCTGTCAATTCCAAAACCGGAGAAAATTTACGACGAATCTTTTCAACGAGCGAAATTCGCGATTAAAATACTCTTATTTCTCTTTAAAATATTCTTTACCTGATGCCGTATATACAATAAAATACGTATATACGTTTATATGTTCTGAAATAAATAATTCCACTGAAGAATTACGGGAAAAAAGTGTAATGGTAGCAGAATAAAATTATTAAATTATAGACAGTGGATAAAAATCTGTGCAATTTTTAAATGAATCTATGTTTGGCATAATAATTTACAATGTAGTGGATGTTTGCTCGATGCAAATGCAATGGTAATGTTACGTTGCGTAACACGGGGCGAGTGTTTACACGCACGCAACATTACACATCAGAATAGAGTGTATATTTCTTTGCTTCCCTCTCTCTCTCTCTCTCTCTCTCTCTCTCTCTCTCTCTCTCTCTCTCTCTCTCTCTTTTATTTCTTTTGAGTGCATGTCAGTCGCACGATATGCGAATATTTGACAATATTGAGTTCATCTTTCAATCTCTTTTATTTTATTTTTATCTCAAAAATGTTGTTTAAAGTAAAAAAATTCGTAATATTTAATCACGTGTGGTTATCTTATTTATCACGTGGTTTTATCTTCAAATTGACCTTTTTGACAGACTCTCTAAGAAGAATATAACAAAATAAATGATCGAGATTTAATGCATATATATAGGAAATAAAATAAGGGAGAGAGCGATTGCAATTTGTGCGAATAATATTTGAGAAAAGAAATACTTAATTGCGTGTAACAAGAACTTAATGAGAACGAAATGGGAGGAAAGATAGAGATACATTAACAAAATTGTTGAAAGGGTCGAGAATAAGGGGGATGAGGGAGGAGGATGAGGATTGGGCCGCTTTAAGAATAAATGTGTATTGAGAATCGAGTATGCTAATGAAGTGAGCGAAAATGAGAATGAGAGGAAAAAAAAGGATAGCAGGAAGAGAGATGGAAGGGGAAGTTGGATCGAGCACTCCCGGCGGCCTCAATCGCCGCGATATTTTAATTAACGTATCGATAGTGACGTTACATTCTCGAGTGTATCGGAGCGTGGGTTCGTCAATCGATACCGATGAGCTCAAACGAAGCTATGGGGGTCTGATCGCCCTCCAAACGAGAATGAATATCCATCCGATATCGGCCTGATGAATGAATTTTTTTCTCAATAATAACAATGATTTAAACGTCTTGAAAAAACTTGCGTCGCGCCGTGATAAATGAATCCAAGTTTAAACATCAGGATGCAAAGTCGTCGACGAGCAAGAAAAATTTGTATTGCCTCTTTATTTTACGAAAAAGTTTTATGATAAATCAGTAACAAATCAGAATCTCAGTTCGAGAATCGTGATTTAGTGCAGAAAATTATAAGAATAATTCGCTTGTATATGCGTGACGGGTTAAATTTTTACGAGAGAACAAATATATGCTTTGGTTTTTGATAAGAAATCGAGGAATTATCATTGTTTACTTGACACCCGTTGGTGTGGGCGTCCGAAATGTGCCTCCGTCGCTCCGTCGTATCGCTCCGAGCGAGGCGTAAATTAAAAAAAAAGGCAGACAAAAAAGTGTGTGAGAAAGTAAGCTCCGTGCGAAAAAATGCGAATTGATATCGCATGTAAATTCGCGATAACCCGATCGTTCGTGTGATTTTTTTCTTCGTTCTCGCGTCACTTTGACTCTCTCTCTCTCTCTTTCTCTCTCTCTCTCTCTTCAGCCACCCACCGCGGATTCCTATCGATTATTATCGAACGCGAACTGGAACGTTTGACAATTGGCTGCAATTGACCGAGCGTCGAGCTCATTACGAACTCATCCATATCACGTAAATAGATATATATACACATCGATAAACACGCACTGAGATTCAGAGACTGAAAATTTAGGAGCATCTCTAAAAAAAACAGCATATATACGCGCGAAAATGCAATTTTCTTGGAAACACGTTATTCTTTTATAAATTAAATCCAAGCGAGTTTTTTTAAATCTATAGTTGGTAAAATCTGGAAAATGTAAAAAGTAAATCGCGCGCAATTTATTATTGTGAAAAATGAAGAGTTAAATTTCCACTTGGTCTTAACATTGAGACAAGTGGAAAAAAATCACATCAGCCAGAGCTGGAGAGAGAATTTGATGCGTCGTGGGTCACGAGGTTGTCTCGCGGGCCTTATCTCGCGTGGGCGTATAACGCAGCGACGATAAGTCTGGAACAATTCGTCCCACGAAATCGTGCGTACGTGAAAATCGATGATGATTAAAGAGTGTGTGCTCGAATGACGGTACGAAAGGCCGAATGGCAGAGTACGAGAAAAGAAAAATAATCAGAAGGGAATGTCTGAAACTTGAGGAAAAGAGAGAGAGAGGGGGGGGGGGAGATTTGCGGCTTCTCTAAATCCGATAATGAATGTAATCAGCGAAAATAACATGGAATTTTCAGTGGTCAAGTCCGTACTCTGCTGACTCTCCTTGATCGTTTCCCTTCCCCAGCTTCTCCCTCTTTTTTTTCTCTCCGTCGTTTTTTCTCGAGACTTTTGCCCCTTGACCAGCTATGCTGTAGCGTGACCAATAATTATCCATTCCGGGGCCAGCAGGGAGTGAGAGAATGACCCTCGCTATCTCGCCCACGCTTTGCAACAACTCACTTCAGCTTCTTCTTTTCTTTTTTCTTTCTTCTACTTCCTTCTCTCCCTCTCATTCTCATCTTTGCTCCCTTCATCGTACTCTTGTTCGGTGACGAGAAAAAGCGTCTTCATTTCATTCATATTTAGCAATTTTTCGTTTGAAATAATAAAAAAGTAATCAATGATTTTCCACAAAATATATCAATAAAATATTTTAATCGCTCGATGAAATATTTTTAGAACTAAGAGAAAGAAATTAATTTATTTTTTCGATTTTTTACGTGCGGCGAGTTGGATTTTTGACGCGCGGATTAAAATTTACGATGCGGAAAACGAGCGGCGAAGAAGAACCTTTCAGTCAGGCTTAACTTATTATTGGCCTCGTTAATTAATTTGTCGAGATTGAACGCGCAGCAAGGAGCAAGCTTGGCAGCGGACAGGTGGCGTCTCTCTGCCTTCGCCTCCACACGGATAAACTCTCATACAAATATATAAATCTTACGCTCGAGAGAAATTTCACAAGCTCGTAAACGGTATCGCGAAGTTATATACGCGCTTCTCGCGATCCAATTTTTTAAAACCTCCATCTCAATCACTTTATAAATCAAATTGCATTACTTTAGAAAATAAATAAATGAGTAAAGTAAAAATAAAAAGTATACGCTTTCGCCAATCAGAGCAAGATCATTAATTACAGAAATAAGATTTTAATTTTAGCGAGGAATTTTTTATTCCATATAAATTTTAGGCAACGTCGAAACGAGAACACATACAAAAACGAATAATTCATCCTTTTATTTTTGTTTCTACATTGAAGTTAGATATTGTTGCTTTCTTTTTTTTTACAAATTGTTACGATTATAATTGAAAACGGTTTTTAGCCGGAGGCTCATCGGAGAGTGGAGTGCCCGATGGCGAATCGGATCGATCGATCGGTAAACCAGTTAATGAAATGTCCGATTGTCGCGCTACGCTGATTAATTGTCCGTTTATCTCGCGGATGAGATCTCGATTTAATTTAATTGCTATCAGGGCGTTTCCACGCGATATCTATTCCCCTTCTTCCACACACATTATGCACCGTTATAATTCCCCGAGGTCCTTATTTCTCTCTTGCAACCCTCGCAGATCGTTAATTAATCCAACGTATAATCTGTATGTACATTGTGATATGAAAAGTAATGAAACAGAGTACTCAAGATCAGATTCCTCACGACAGGACTCTCGTTCCTTATCCCTGCTGAAATTATTTTCTCTCTCTCTCTTTCTCTTTTTAACATTTATCTAGCTTTTTATCGTATACACTATAACATTGTTTTGCCATCAAGTATTTATTTTATTATTATTTGTATAAATAATATTATGATTTATTGTGCGTAATCGTTGGCAAGGGATAGCACGCGTTCGTAAAATAATGTAAGCGTATATGTTCCGCGATGAGGAAGAGAATAATAAAAGCAGCGTGACCTCTCGACACAATTTCTAATTATTTGCCTGCGTTCGCCAACGATTCGGAGAGACGTGCGAGATTCGAGTGTATGATAAATAATCGCTAGAAAAAATCCTTGCGGCCGGGGGAGACGCGAGTCCTCTTTTGCAAATGTCCTGGCCAAGCGACGGAGAGTATTCGCGATCCTTACCGATTGTCACGCACGATATAACGTATTCTTTTATTATTATTCTGGGTCATTGGTTTTATTCGCAGAGGAGGCGACTCGGGGACTTTGCGAAAAGCCGGGACTCTCTGTTAAATTCGAAATAACCGTTGCTCGTGCGTTCGCCGCGGCGTAACTCGGCGACGTCGTACGAGCTGATCAAAAGATCCAGGACGCTCGCTACCGTCGCTTTAAATCAAATGCAATTCCACGACAAAATATGTCCTGGTTAAATTCTCCACGCGCATTGTCTACGCGTGGCCACACTCGTCTAGAGAATAAAATGGCCGAGTTTGACATTTCTGCGTTGGGAAGAGACGCAGAGAAAGAAAAATAAGAGCAAAAGAAAGAGATGGACGAGAGATGAGAGAGAGAGAGAGAGAGAGAGAGAGAGAGAGGGGTTCTAGGTCAGCATCAGGAGTGGTTCGGGTAAGAGATCTCTCGTTGCATAAAGAGCCTGTGTTGTCTCGTGGCTTCTCTCTCTCTCTCTCTCTTATTTCTCGGCCTCACCTGCATAATTCATGCTTGCCGCACTCGCGAATGCATATTTTTTCTTCTTTTTCTCTCCTGTTCCTTTTCTTTTTTTTTATTTATTTATTTTTATCGCGAAGGATACGCGTCTAGCATCTCGGAAATGAGACTCGGTGTACGCACGACTCTCAGAGATCGCTCGCTCGATTTGTTTTCGCGTGTCTCTCGGAGGATCGCAAGGATCCAAATAACAATTTCGTTGTCGCGTGCGCGCGGCGGGTTAGAAATAACCGATGAAGAAGCGATGAATAAAAATAAAGTGTGGAATTTTGGTGACCCAGGTTTGACCTACGGTCAAATCTGGTCATCGTCTCGTCTTGGGAGGCCCCGGCGTACGTTTCACCTCGTCTGGAGATCGCACCGCGATTATCGAACGTGACGATCGCGAATTTTGTTTCGCTCTCCTTATTCTCGCGTTCGACGCAGGATCTATACGCGCGGCGGAGATCCTGCTTCATTGAACCCACCCAGACGCGGAAGGTGCATTATGCATGTCGCTCATTGTTGATTTTTCGGTGTCCTGGCTGTCGATTATTCTAATGCTATACGGACTTAGAACTGTCTGGCTGCGAGCAATTTCTCAAAATTCACCAGACTTTCTTCGATTTCATTCAATTTTTAAGATAACTTCGATAGCAGATGTGTACCACATCAAAAAATGGGCCATGATCCCTCTGTACGTGCCTATGTATACTGAGAAAAAATGTTGGTTGGATCAACAAAATTTCAGTTGATTAAACCAAAATTTTGTTGAATCGACAAAATTTCACAAAATTTTTTTTCAGTGTATAGAATTGGAGTATTCATAAAAAGCATATATATGTGTATAAGTAAATAAAATTTTTCCATATATATCGAATTATATACTTTAAAATATATGTACATATTTCCATTAAAACGTGTTATTTGCCTTGAAATTTAGTTGTATATGATTATGTCTGTCAAAAAAGTGACACACACCGTAGGAATAAGGCTAATTATTATTGTAGAGTTGACGACGGTATTGAGAAGAGCACGAGGGTCTTTTGGAGCAAAGTATAAGATACAGAAGCGAGTATGTGTGCGTGAAATGAAAAAAAAAGGAGAGAGATCGACGATGAGAGAGTGAGGCGGAGGGTAAGATAAAAGGGTCGTAGGTGACCCCTCGTAAACCTCAGCGCAAATTCTTGGTCCTTTTCTTCGTCTCTCCCCCGGCCTTTCTTCCCCGAGAGACCCCATTTCTTTGGAGTCTTCCAGGGTGTACGAGGGAATGGAGCTCGATCATTGTCTCGGGGTCTGGCTTTTGGACGCGTGAGAAATCGCGAGCGCAGCTGCTTTTCCGCTCGTTGCTGCTGACGTCATACGTGCGTACACTCACGCATTCTGCGCAATATAATGGGCCAACCTTTCTCCCTCCTTTTCATCCCCGATGTGAGCGAGACGAGAGGGAAGAAAGCTTCGAAACGTGAATTTAAAGACTGTCTTTTCAGGAGGTAAGGAAAAAAATGTAGCACGTGCTTAAAAAGAGAGACAGAGAGAGAGAGAGAGAGCAGGGCACGTTTTCATATTTTCTCCCCCAACGTTTTTCTACGTGTGTACGTATGCAAATTTGAACTCCTCGCAAAATTTCTTCGGCGCAGCGGGCGTGTTTCGGAGAGTTCCTCACTTCTGTACTGGGCTTGAGAAAAAAAGGGTTGAATTAAATAAAGAGTTACTCTGTAATGCCCGCATCGGTGGCTGCTATTTCCTTCCGGTTCCCACGATTGCTACCAACATTTTTTATATTATTCGTCAATCAAGATTTTTCGGATTACTTTTTTTTGTCGAATAAACAACTATGGGGCTTTTTTGTTCAATTTTTCAGCTTGATAAACTCGAGGAAAGAGCGTGGTGCAACGAATCGATTGCACGTAGAAAGATGAGCAGAAAAAGCGAATGCGAGACTAGTCGATAGGAGAGCGAGAGCACTGTTGGACATTTTTGAATTGCAGATAATCGAGTACGCAAGATCAACGAGGACGATAAGACTCAGACCTGCCCTGACTTTTATCGCTTGCACAACTCTCAGCAACACAATATGTACGCGGTCAGAGAGCTGCGTTTATATATATCTCACTATTATATATCAAATATGTCGGGGTCAGCGAATATTTATACATATTTATACTTGCAGTTATACATTATTTTTATTATGGTTACTATATACTTTTTTTAATATAATAGAGACATACTTTTTCAAATAATTATTTAAATATAATGTTCTTCATTTCATGTTCTTTTCGTAAAATAAGGAATTCTGTTAATATATGTTTAATTCACGTAATAAAAAAATTAATTCTTTTTGATAATTATTATTCTCTTTTAATATTTGATTAGCTTTTATTTAAATTCAGAAATCAAAGTAAAAGAAATTTCTCCCACGATAATACGTGTGGCTCCTGCCAGGTGTAACAACGGGCGCGGACTATTCTTTTTTTCCTACTCCAAACACAAGATTCCGAACTGTACTGCGACGCGAATGGAACGATCGGCAAATCGAGGCGAAGGGGAGCTATTTTGACAGCGAGAAATAGGGAGGCTAAACTGCGCGAAGCTCCAAAGACTCATTGTCGGAATAAAGATTCCATCTCTGGAAATATCGATAAGAAAGGAAGAAAATAAGGGAAGAATCTCGACAGGGGAATGAAGAAGGAGGAGAAGAAGAAGATAGCAACCCGAGTCGGGCGTTTCTTTTCCAAGGGGTGGTGATCGCCCGAGCCTGCGCTCTCTCGTATATACCTTTTGCGGTGGGAATTCGCGCAAGCTGCGCACGCTTCGACAAAATGCCTCACGAATCCTCTCTCGTATTTTCTCTCTGCGTATAAAATAATCCTTCAAAAATTCACCAATATTTTTCGTCAATTTATTTATTTTTTAAATTTTTTCCTTTGATGTCTGTTTCATTTTTAATTTCTATTAAAAATACAATTATTGCGTAAAATAAAAGTTTACTGATCAATACAAACGAGCAAGAAGATAAATTTCAATTTCCTCAAAAGTATATATGAAAAAGAATATTGGAATTAAGAATAAATCCTCGAGGTAATAAATACTATATATGGAATAAAGAAAGGGAAAAAAGGAAAAATATGAATAAAATAAATTTGACGAATACATACGCGTGATATTTTGAGGGCGATTCGTTTCAGAGTCCCTCGGTGGCTCTGATTAGACTCATTGAAGTTCCGAAATTTATTGAATTTCCTATTTACAGAGATGAATAAGAGGAGAGGGATTATTTCTTACGCGGGAAATTCGCAAGGTGTGTTGGAAGATTTTTCGTTCGGATATAGAGAGTACACGAGGGGGAGAGAGGGACAAAGGAGCACGAAGTGGTTCTTGGAGAGAATAAAAACGATGACATATCGCGGTGGTGCGCGATGCTCGATTGGACACGAGAATACGGTAAAGTTACGCCCTTTTACCAATAATAAAGTAACGATCTGGCTACTTCTACACGTGTAACGAAAGCCAAAGTGGCATTTAGTTGCGAGGGACCAGGTGAGTGAGCTCGTCGGGGCCACCTGGTTCGCGCCAGGGAGAAAAGTGATTCCGCATCAGCCGAGTGTCTCTCTCATCCACGAGCCGCGGCCCACTTTGTTCGAGGGTGAAGCAGAAAACGAGAAATGGAGGGGCTCGATGACACGTTGTGCGCTTCCGATTGGGAAAAATCTCCCCCTGATTATTGCGGGACCTGGATCGCCCAGCGGAAACAACGCAATCGCGATTCATGTAGCTGGTGCAACCGAAATAATTTTTCTCACGTCCGAAAAGTCTCCGTTGCGTCGTGCCCGCTTTATATATATAAACGCCCCGCGCCAGGTGACAAAGATCGACCAATTTTTCTGCATCATCTACTTCTCGCCTTTTTTCTTTATCTCTGCTTTATTTTCTTACATTATTCGAGCTCTTTGCATTACAATATATACGTAAATATTCAACACCATCAGATTTTTTTCTCGGTGTATATCTAATCAGATCAAAATTTAAAAAAATAAACAAAATACATAAAAGTACGATCGTACTCAGTCAAGTATTTTTGACAAATATTTCATGTGTATGCTTCCTTTTAATCTTTTCAACTGGAATCTTATTATTTGTGAGCGTGCGATATACTTTCGGGAAAAGAGCGAGGATAAAATTAGTGAAATTTTGAGAACGATCGGAGTCGTCTCGACGTGAAGAATTATTTCAGACAGTGTATCTCAGACTGTCAAGAATGAAAAACGATCGGATGCACACGCGAGGATAAAATCTGAGAGTATATTTCACGAGGCTTTTGGGGAAAGAGAGAGAGAGAGAGAGAGAAAGAGAGATTATGCTTCTCAAAAATATAAATTTGAAGATGAAGCATCGAGACAAGTTCGTACTTCAAATTTCATTTGAATCGTGAAAAGGCGAGCGACGAGGGATGTACAAAGTTGTACTTTGAATCGTTGGCAGTGTTGATCGCGTTGAGCCACTTCGCACCGCTTCTTTGCCGGGCTTGTTCAATGGCAAATTGAATTCGCGGGACAAGCAACACGTTTTGTACCGGACAGGCGACAGCGAGAGACATTTATCCCGAGCCGGAGTAGGTGTTAACCATCCGGTTCCCTCTCGCGAGACGAGAGCCTCGCCGCGAGAGGGACAAAGAGATTCGCCGAGTCGCGAGAGTACATAAAGTATCCGCGAGTATTTCGAGACCTGTTGAGCGCTTCTGGAAGCCAGCTTCGAGGATATCATTTGAGAAAAGGGGCAAAACGGCTCGGTCCTCATATATTTTTGTAAACCCGAATGAATTATATACACGACACGTATACTGAGGATTTCTCCAGGTTTTTAGCTCCCACAATATCTCATACCAATTAAAATTTTTCATCATTTACATTTGTCTTGAATAAAACTTCTCGTAATTGACTATACTCTCAATATATGGTTATTTAACGGATTCGAGTCGCGAGAAAATTTGTCAACGCGTTCGTGGGAACGTCGCGTTCTCTGTTTTTTCTTATTTCTATTCCAATCTGAATATCTGGTTTTGCCCCGGAGTCATGCATGCATAAGGTATATATATTCTCGATTGGTATCCGCAGGACGTCTGCCTACGTGTGCTCGAGCCGAACGTGCATAAAGTTCTCGTTGGTTGCATACGTATCTCGCGCGATATTTTCTTTTACCGATCGGTAGAAAATCGGATGTAGCGTATATTTAGAGAGAAAGAGAGGGAAGTTGCTCGACTCTTTATTATGTCGCAATGAGATGAAATACTCACTTCCCGCGCGAAGAGAGGAAAAGCTATGGGAGATCGCGAGAAAGTGAGGAATATATGGAGAATGAGCGAGAGGGAAGAATTATAGTAGACGGCGCGGGGAGAGACGCGTTACAGAGAGGGAAATGGAGAGAGCGATTCACCGGACTGAGAAAAAAGTTTGGTTGAATCAACTAAACGGGCGGTCACGAAGGGCGAAAGAAATATTTTGTTAATTGAACATGATATTTTTTTTTATTCAACCAAACATTTATTTCCGTGTTTAAAACAGCAGTACGCTAACTGTACTCTTAAATTTACCAGTTCAATTTGGTGTTTTAAATTGGCAGAAGAGTTTTTTTTTGAGTAAAAATAAAAAATAATAAAAAAATAATGTCAAATAATGTCACTCTTAACTTCTCTACTCTTGACATTATTTTTTCGTATTTCATCTTGAATGTGGCTGTTATAAAAAAAAATTGACTATTTTGGAATAAATTTATTCAAAAAAAAAAACTCTTCTGCCGATTTAAAACACCAAATTTAACTTAAAATGTGGTCTTGAGTATAGAGAAGTGAAGAGTAAAGTTAACGTACTGCCGTTTAAAACAAAAGGCACAGAAATCAAAATTTAGTTGAATTAAATAAATATCATATGTTAAGGTGGTCCGAAGATGGGCGCGTTCAAACTTTTAGGTTAAGCGCATGCAATGTAAAGGCAAAATTATTGATCGAAATTTTTTCCAAAATATTTGATTCAGTATTTGTATTAAGGTTCTTTGATGTAATATTAAAATAAGGTATGCCAAATTTTATGAGAGATAGCGAAAATGTCTCATTTTTAAGAATTAATATCTCAATTTCTAGCAAGCGAATGATATTAAAATTTGGACACAAGACAAGTAACATATATTAATCTCAAAATACACCAAATTTCATCACAAAATCTGGGATAGCCAGAAATCATCGGACCACCTTAAATTAATTAAATATTTATTTTGCACTCCGTGACCGGTCGTTTATAGTTGATTAAACCAAACTTTTTTTCTCGGTGCGTTTGGAGAATAGATGCACCGGGATATGAGGATCCCGCCGCGCGGCGGCGCACCCCGGGAGCAACGAATAAAACGTCGCGCTGATGTGGGTGGCGTCGAGCGAAGAGACGACAATTCCACGGCGGAAAGAATGAAACGGGAGAAGGAGACAATGGAGATACCGCGACTCCCACGAGTCGAGATTGTTTCGTGAACAAAAATCCGATGCCCACGATATTTATGTGGAGTTTGGATAGGTCGCGCGCGGGGAGGGAAATAAATCGGACATACGCAGCAGCGCGGTAGCATATATATATATATGTCGCAGAGAAAGGAGAGACGCTCCCAGAGGAGCGTCCCGCTGTGACACCATTGTTCTAGTCGCACACCGTCCATATTTACAATCCTCGTGCGCGCGCGCTCGCGAGCCCGCGCGTATTTATGTCCGCGGAGCCTCTATCGGTGCCGCGAGTGTTACGAGGTGGCAACACGTGTCTCGTTACCTTCAGAGTTATACGCTCGTTTATAAAAAGCGCCAGAGAGAAAGAGAGAAATATATATACTCTGAAAGACTCAATGAGATTGTAAATGCCTTCTAGATGTCACTGATAACTCGTAAAGTCTCAATGATACATCATCGTTGCTTCTCGCGTCTATATATACATATATATGCGCACATATGCATTTATATAGCTGTGATTTGTGGGATAAACGTAATGACTCGAATGTATCTTCGTTTATATTCCGCGACTGCTTTCATCGAGATATTCAACAGCAGGTTCTTTGATAAATTAGTTCATATGCGGTATCAATTATTTCTCAATGCCTCCTAATTTTATTTAAGGTAGGAGTCGCGTTACAGTCTGTTCAACATACAGAATTTTTTCAAAATTTCTACTGATCTTCTTTGATATCATATTAACATGTGTGCTAAATTTGAAGAGGCTTCACCATATGGTTATCGAGATATTTATTTTTAAAAATTGTCACTTTTAATATGGGCTCTTATATAAGAGATCAAAAAATGTGACGACTTTAAAATTTGGCATACATATACATTTCGACATGACCTCAAAGACGATTTGTGCAAATTTTTAAGAAATTCTGTCTCAATTGATTTTACACGACTCCTACCTCAAGAATAATTTTTTTTAAACGCATGAAAAATTTGCTACATCCCTAGGAATAAAAAACGAATATAGTGCATGATAGGAGTATATTTTTTGGTTACTCATTTGGACACGTTGGGATATCGGGAGGACGAACGATGCGGCGATTCTTTTCTCGATCGTTTCTGGGAGGTCTCGACAAGAGTCTCGACAAGGCAAAAAAAAATAAAAAAAAAATAAAGAAACTCGCGTGCGTGTGTGTGTGGCGGTAGAACGGCGCAAAAGAGTCCACGAGTCTGATAGTAGGCCTGATTACGCGATCGTAAATTCGGTCTTCGAGGTCGTGGACTTCCTGCGGGTAAGAGTAAAAAAGGGAAAATGGCGAAGGAGGTCGAAGCCTTTCTCACTCCAGATCGGCAATTCTTCTCAGAACTTCGGGATATTATCGAGAGCCGACTTTTTCTCGCCTCAAGTTTTTGGCTTCATTTTTGAAACTCTCTTCCCTCGACTTTCTTCAACGTCCTCACACTCTTGTTTCAACTTTGACCCGGACTCGCTTGCAACAAGATACACTTCGATACTTCCACTTCGATATCTTGTTGCAAGAAAAGATATCGAAGTGGGAACGTGGGATAATACGCTCACACGGAAAATAAAACAATTAAAATAGAGTACACAATTTTTAGCGTAAAATCGCAGAAACCAACAGGTAACTAAAAAAACTGTAAAATGTGAATTATTCTCCAAAAAAATCCGTAAAATATCTCGAAAATAAAAGTTCGAAATTGTTGAAATTTTTTAAAATAGGAAAATGAAGAGATTTATTTAATATACACATGGGAAACGGTGAGGAGTATGCAACCCACCCTCGATGAGTTTTTTAAAAATATTATATATCGTGTGTCGTCGAGTGAATCATCATGTGGGTGTCGCGCACGTGGAGAGTGTGCGTTATTTATTTTGTCTCTTCTCCTTCTGCAGCACTGATGACTGCTCTTTTTCTCTCGTCATTTTGAATAAAGCGTGCGTAAATATCGGATAAAAAGGAGCGAGAGGATTCCCCGGGCGAGTGAACAAAATAGACTTTTTCGCGGGGCCGCTAGAATCGCGAGACTTGTCCTCTATACGATTATGAAGCAACTATTAGCTCTCCGATGGCGTATTCTCTCCAAGTGCATCGTTTTTAACGAGCCCCTCTCTCTCTCTCACACACACTTTCCGTCTTTATTTCTCCTCTCTTATTTTTTCCATGCATAGTTCCAGCGAGACTCAAACGAGCATAAAATACACACACGACCGCGAGAGCATATAAAATTCTGCGCACTCGCACTTGCGTACACACAAAAGCTGTTCGAGTCACTCTCTCGAATAATCTCCTCGGACGCCCACGAAACGTTGCATTTTCTCTAACGGCTTTCACCATTATATTCAACGTGTTTTCAAACGCGAAAAACATATATTTTTCCCCCATTTGCCTCTCATTCCTTCATGAGACAATTATTTCAAGCTATATATTCTATCGCCATCATTTTTTCGTAATTATTTTTCAAAATGATCTTTATGCATATATAATAATGTACTGGATATGAAAGAACATAATGTCTTTGTAAAAATAAATGGGGAATGAGTTTCGTCGAGATTCGTTTCAGGATAATGCGGTTCGTTAAAAGGAGTTCTGGATTCGCTGTAGGGTTTGTTTATAAATATATAGTGTTTGCTGCGAAGTTGACCATTCGCGAAAGGGAGGAAAAAAATGAGAAAAATAAAAGCGAAGCGAATAAAAGACTATAGGAGAATATATAGCAGGAGGTTCAAGTCGTCGAGTCTGGTGCTTCTGAAACGACGAAGAGAGAGAATAAGAAGGAGGCCGAAGGGCCCACCTGGTTTATTCTCTCTGACGTCACGATGAGGTTAAAAATCCAATGAGGCAGCCCCGTTTCTCCGTTACCTCAGATTACGTCACGTCTTTCTCCCTCCCTCTCCCCTTATTATCGTCGTTGTTGTTATTGTTATTATTATATTATTTTTTATATTATTATTATTATTGTGATTATTATTATGTCCATGCATCAGCGACAAACAATCGGTAGCTCTCTGATTCGACGATAAATCGAGGCGAGGGGAAAATATAGGAGAAAAAGAAGAGAGAGAGAGAGAGAGATGAGAACACGAAGCGAAAGAGCGTTGGGTGAGATTCCTCGAGGGTGCAAAAAGTCCATGCACCGCCACCCCATATTCCTTATCCGGAACACAGAGTTGGGTTCTTCTTACCCCTCGGAATTTTCGGAAGGAAGTGTGGGAATTCCGGACAGCTGAGAATCAGATTTTCGTCCGAGAGGTGGAAGAACGAGAAATTCACCCTCTTTGTATATGCCTGTAGATATATATATATATATGTGTGTGTGTTTACACGCATTTTGAAGCACGCGTATACCGCCGGTACGAATTTTTTAACGGGGACTCTCCGCAAACGAAAACCCTTTCTCAGCTGTTAACGATGAGCGGGCTGTGTATCCTCCCATCCTTTCACCTCTAACACGCGCTGTCAAAAAATCTTCAAACCCGCTCAACGTACTTTTTCAACGTTCGCATTATTTAATCGGGGACATTAATTCCGTTCGTACTGATCCTTTATCAAAATTACATCGATTATTTTGTGTAACACGCGTGTAATAGTTCAACAAATCCTGCTTATTCTTATTCGATTATTTTGTGAAACACGCGTGTAATAGTTCAACAAATTCTGTTTATTCTTATTATCGTGCATTCATTTTAACGTATATATAATATTTATATTAAAAATATGTACTGAAATGTTTGAATAAATGTATATACTATACAGATATTCGATCGAATAGCAAAATTATTGAACAGGGCAGCTTGTCCCAATAATTGCATGCTATACTCTGTAAAAAATCTGGTTTTAATTTAATGCCATTCGTGGTTTATATAGTTCCCACCGTTTGGTATAGAATTGCATGGTGTTAATAGATGTGGTTTTAAATACTGTGTTTGATCAGTGTAAATAATTAACATCGCAATATAAACACCATTTAGTGCATAAATTTAATAAAGTAACACTATTCTTGCCAACATCATTCGGTGCGAATAAAAAAAAACTCAATAATATAAAGAATATATTGCAATAATGTATGTTCGTAAAAAATTCCATGTTAAAAAGTTCATAAATTATTTTTTCTTTCTCTCTCTCTGAATGCAGAGATTTACCCTGATGTAGGGTAATTTACTATCTAGACTGGTTTTTTTTTTAATTTTTGTATACTAATTTTTTTCATAATACGTATAACGTTAATGTTGAGTAGCAAGTGTTCTGGCAATGTTTTTAAAATTTTTATATTCAAATATCAGTTTTTTGAAATAATTATGCTTCTCCACAAACCTGATTAACAGATGATGCCCTCGAGGACCGATTTGCTCAATGATATGTGGATTATGGGTCATAAAATGATGTTTTGGTATGCCAATCTTCAGCTCAGGTACCTCACACTAAACTTTTCGCGATCACTCTCGTCCGTTTATTGCCACTTAATCGAGTGAACTGCCAGAAATGTTGACAAATTTTTATTGCTGAGCAGGCATGGGCGAAGGTCGATACTTTTTTGAAAAATGAAAATTTTTCAATATAGGTGATGCTTATTGTTTCATCGATGGTACAATAAACATGATCCATTGAAAATTTTTTATTTCTCAGGAAAGTATCGAGCTCTCTCCATCCTTGTTGAAAACATCGAACCCCGTGAAATCGCGCTTAGCATATTTTAGCAAACACACCGATGTTATTATTTTACACCATTTCCTTTCACCACTCACACAATTTGATTAACATCGCGAAATTTTTTATTATACGAGCGTTAACGCGACCACTTTTTTGACATGTTTGAATTAATATTTTTTTAGGCGTATACTTCATACAACTTCGCACAATATGCGCTCTGTTCCGATTAATTGATTAGAAGTTTTATCTCTTTTTTTATATAGGATACATCCGCACTAACATTTTTTTAAAAAGTATTTTAAAACGATATTATAAATTAGAAACACTAAACACTATTCACTTTTTGTATGATTAAAAATTACACTGGAACTGATACTCAATTGAACTCGTCGAATTATTTCTACGAAATGTTTTTCTGTACCGAACTACCCGAAAGACCCGACACCTCTTACCCCGACACTTGGCAGCGGTCTACTGATTTCAAATTTCGTCAGAAAACCGAACAATTAGCCCCTTAATCGGTTTTTCACTCGACCTCGACCAATCACCATGGAAACAACTAATAACCGAGGGATTAACGAAAATTAAAAAATTTTTTTCCTCGTTACGCTCGACGAATTTTCTCTATCTTTTTTAATGTTTACAATCCCAGAACTATTCAGGTATATTTCATATAAGTAATAGAAAATTGTGTTGCAAGTTATTTTCATATAAGCTGAGAAAATTTAGCATGTTCGAGAACCTTCAGCCTGATTTTTCAAGAATCGAAAATAGGAAAATCTTAAAATTTCAAGTGGCGATATATTTTCATGTCCTCGACGAAATCAACTTTATAATGGGTAATTCTTGAAAATTTTTGCAAAACGAAATGAATGATTCAAACATCAAAATCATTATTTCCAAAGTAGCACGCGTTGAATATTTTTTTTAATGATTGGAGATTAGCCAAAAGTTAATGCGCTCTGCATTATGCATTCATGTCTTTTTTAATATAAGATAATAAAAAAGTACCTATATATTATTAGTATGAAAAAAAGTATAATATAAATATTTTGAAGTAAGATTGAAAGTGTTGTTAATCTATTGAGACATTTACCTTTACAATTTTTTTTTAAAATTCATAAATTACCTATACTAATGACCAACAAAAGTGAGAACCGAGAGAACAAAGTCGTCGCATTAATGAACGCCATTTTTCGCAGGACACTGATTTTTATCTCGCGAGAATGACAATGAAAATCGCGTGGGTGGGACAATTTTTTTTACGCGTCAAATTCATCGAGCATTATTACGTCTGGAAGAATGCACGCGTGCATATGTGCGGCCAGGGTTTGAGAGAGAAATTCTTCGAATACGTTTGAGTGACAATCACCGGGACGTCCTACGCGAAGCGAAGCCTCTCGGAATCGAGAAAACGTCGCGTTCGTCCTTTGTCTCCGATATTTCATCACCTCGTTAGCGCTCGTTCTCTAATTGCTCACACGCGAGTATTTCCTTCAAAGATCAACAGAGAGAATGAGAGAGAGAGATAAGGGATGAGTGTAATTCGCGGGTTATTTAACGTAAGAGTCTCGATAATTAATTCTCGGTTTCGTCCCTCAAGAGTCGTCGGACGGCCTTCCGAGGCATTTACAATAACTCGAGGTCGTTCCTCTAGCTAATTTTCCCTGCAATTAATAAAACCTTTACAGATTTTTTTCAGTTAATTATATTTTATCCATAATACACGATATATAGAAAACACTCGTTCGTGCGTATAGAATATAAAATTAAAGGAGCGCAGGAAAAATGTTTATCAATTGAGAAAAGAGAAGAGCAACAGGAGAGAGGGAGAGAGAATAAGGAAATAAAGAGAGAGAGAGAGAGAGAGAGGGAGTGAGAGAGGGTCGGTATCAACAGGTGTTGGTTTATGGGATCGGTGCACGAAACGTGGGCTCGGCGCGACATCGATTCCGATGCAATTTAGATAAGCTTAAGGGCGATTCGACGATCCTGAAAAACAGCGAAATGTCGAGACAAACGATAAAAGCGTCTACGGGCGTCGTACACGCGCGCGCAACGATCTGGCAAATCGGCAAATGCGCGAGGGTGAAATAAACGCGAGAAAAAAGAAAAAACAAAAAGAGGATAAATAAATATAAACGTGATCGTGGACATGAGTATAAGCGTGTTTTCGCGAAAAAGGATGACGTTATAATGGCACAGGGAGAAACAGGGAGGCGATTATTTCACGTGTGTCGCTCGATCCCTCTCCTGGCACGACTTTTACCCCGCCGCTCTCTGCTCTGATGCCGATGCGCAATAATCATTTAGTCGGAGCAGCTGTTTCGAATCGATGAGCATATAATATCGTAAGAATTAATCGGATCCAAGCAAATGACGAACTCTCGCTCTGCCCCGACATACATGCCATTTGCCGGGCGATCAAATAAATACGCGCCGATTTCTGTCTCGACGGAGTCGATGTGACGTGAAACGCGATAGTATGCTAAATCGGAGAGACACGCGAGAGGCAAGAAAGAAAGAAAAAAACGTCCAAGTCGCGGAAGAGGAGAGAAAAGAGCATCAGAGCAGGGAAAAAAAGCAGCGATACGTTGCCGATAGTTTTAATCGCATCTTTTCGATTCTCCCTTTATTTTTACACCGCGCGACTCCGTATTTTCAGACTTTATGGGTAACAAGCTGAACGCCAACGCGAAATGCACGAAATAACCATTCTCGTTGTTTCCTCGATTTTTCTCTCGGTCTCGCGATACTATGCGGCTCGTCGCAAATATTTTTCCTTCGAGTCGTCTGACCCGAAGCGCGATCGCGCGCGCAGACGCGATACACATTTTATTTTTCGTTATCTATTTCTGATGTCTCTCATTCATTTACTTTTTTCGAAAAACGCAGAAATAATTATTCCAGTGCTTTCCCGATACGATGCCTGCTAAATTAATACAGAATTTTGCAAATTTTTGTCACGATAATTTTGATTCGATGCACTACCTTAGATGAAAATTTGTTGCCATCAATTGTGTAATCTGTTGATTTTTTTTAAAGTAAAAAAGATGAGGAGAAAGAGGGAAATAATGGAGGAGGAAGTGGCGACGTGGGTGGAATCCGGAGTCACCCACGTGTGCCCCACCCTTTTCTCGTGGAGGTACAGGAGACATTGGTGCAAGACAGAGAAAGGGTTTTACACCGCAGACGTGCGAAGCACGCACGCTTTACATAACGTTTACGTAGATAGCAGCTCGCACGTACTCGCATAAATCGAATACTCCCCTGTGTGCGTACATTCGACACGTTTTCCCATTCCTCTTGTACACATATCGTATACAACTTGTACGTGCTACGTACACGCGTTATTTTTTTCATCACCAAATATATGTATTTATTCTGTCATAGAGCATAGATAAGATTTTGACTAAATATCAATTATTATTATTTTGACCCTTATTACCATATAATTTATAAAATGCTATGTTGTACTTTCATTTAGTCGGTAATATTATTTGAAAAATGTATAGTTATTGATGGAATGAGACAAAATATGTATACAAGGAGAGAATATTATTATCGTAAAATTTGCGGTGGATTTGAGTTCAATTTTATTATGTTCGGTGGGACCATGTTACCAAATTTTTAAGGAAATTTGCTATGTTCAACAGTAAAAATTAACAAGATTTTCGTATTTTTATCAGTTGACTAAGGTAATCGTCCCAATAGTTGGACAGCTAAGGGTTTTCTTACTTTAACATTATTTTAAAAATATTCAAACGAAAAAAAGCTGCTTGTAATTCACATCTAAACTATTATCTGATATTTTAGCAATCCAAAATTAATTTTATGTTTTAATTTTAAATAATATTTCTAATAAATAAATACTTAAACGTTTAAATATGTAGAATGTCCCAATAATTGGACAGAAAATCGACTCTGTTCCTATACGGTTGAGCGAGTTTGTTCCAATAAATTAACGTTATGAAAAATGCACTTCTTCGTGTAGAAAAAATAATCCATACGATTCTATTGATAAAAAAATAATTGGAATATTAAAAATAATATAGCGAAAATTGTCCAACTATTGGGACATGTCCACTGTTTCTGGCACTGTTTCTGTCAACATGATCCCACGTTAGGAAAGAACATAGTGATTTTAACAATAAAATTCTCGCCATGTAGAATAATGTATGCTAGATGGAAATGCAAAATGATATAGTTATAAGTGTCGAAAGAAATGAGGTACTCGTCAATGCGACACGATTGTTTTCCTGGTCGTGTACTGCATATTCATATAAATAATACGTCATGCGCGGCGTCGAGAGAAAGCGGAGCTTAGAGCTCACGAGACTCGCGCCTCCCCGAGCAGGGCCTTCAAAGTGGAGCATCTCTTTGTCCAAGTGTAGGTGGACAGGCGTGCATAATATTTCTCGACACTTAGCGTCTGCATATATGCGCATTCCACGTGATACTTTGACCCGAGACCTCTCGCGGGGCGCGCCTAATGTCGAGCTCGAATTTTTCATTTTCCATCGTCTATAAAGAGTTTAATGATAAATATAAACATGCTCAACTCATTTTATAATTGTTACAAAAAATTTTCAATGGCTGTCATTTTTGATATATTTTACGAAGAAAAAGGGCGTCAAATTTTTGTTTCGCACCGCCGAGGAAATTGAAAGGTTCGCGAGACATCGTGCGTATCCAGGCTCTAGATTCATTTTTAAAACTCCTACGCCTCCCACATGTCTCCCCGTTCGACTTTGAGCGTGAGTGAAAGAGGAGAAGAAGAAAAAAATGGGAAAGAGATGTCTGATGCGTGTATGTATATCGGGAAAAAGTCGAGTAAAATCCTCGTGTCTCTTATTCGTGTAGCTCGATTGTGCCGAAGACCATGTCGACTCTATCTCAGCACGAGCGCCCACGTCTCTGCTTCGGAAACTCTGAGAGATAGTGATTCAGAGGCACGCGCGTCGCGAAAAATCGATTTATTTCGTTTCAATAATATATACCCTGTTTTGATCGGAATCATTTATTTGCCCGACGCACTGTACATGTCCCGCTCGTGCGTGACGTCTCTGTATTGTCTGAATATTTCATGTACCTATACTTGAAGATTTTTCATCGATTCGCGTGATAGATCAATCGCATTATAGTTATTTGGAGTTTTTAATAATAGCTCTTCAACTGTTTACTATATAAAAAGAATTTCAATTTATCATAACATTTTTTCATGTATTTAAGAACAATAGTCCAAAGATAAAAGAAGTATATATTTATTTTGTTAAAAAAAAAATAATTGATATAAAATTTTCTTTGCTAAAAATATGTTTAATTTTCGTGATCGATTTGAACAATTGATTTCTGAACCAGAAGCAATATTTATATACGATATTCTCAGAATTATATTTACTTCCGTTTCAAATAAAATGAGTGCCGTGCAGTGATTTCGTGCAAATAATAATAAAGGAATGAGCAAGCACGAAATAAAATAATACGGGAGAGAAACTTTGGGCGATCGTTTGGACGATGAGAAAAAAAATTGTTAAGCGCAGCAGCAAAAAAATGGAAGCGCGGAGGAAGTTCGGCAGTAGTCTCGTTATTCGCTCGCAACATCTGGCGCACTGTTTTTTTTTGTTTATCGCCTTGAAGATTTTCTGCGGTTTACAAATTCACGCACCTGGGAAAGATCGCGAATTTTTTAGTGAAACGCGCAGTGCCGCTGATAAAAATTCGACTCGGAGAACTTAAAAGTTGGCCAGCTGTAACTTTTGGATTCCAATTACGCGTCTTGCTCGTGTAATCAAAGCAGCTTTTTCTCTCTCTTATTACTCGGGACGTTTGAGCAGATCGTGAACTCGTGAAGTATCGCCATTTTTAAAATCCAGAATAACTCGCCGCAATAAGGAAAAAGATTTGGTTCGTTCGGGCGTTGAAGTTTCCAAACGGGAGACGTGGGAATCCCGTATTATTATTCTACTCGTGCTCGCGCCAAAGTCTCTCTCCTCTCAGAAATCATACAACAGCATAGATCTTTACTATATAAAATAACAAATTATTACAAAAATTATTTAGAAAAAAAATATGATTTTTTAGTATAATCAAGTAAATATATTTTATAGGATCTAAAAACATATTTAGTTCTGTAATAATCAGTATATATATGTAGCTGATGTAATTTTATATAATATTAAGGTCTACACCATATACACTTTTCTCTGAGAGTGCACGAAGAGGCTGAAATTTTCCGCTTATATAGATAAAAAATTTGAAAAACGTTCGTTTCGTCGTTCAAGTATTTTAATTATTTCCATCAAATTCAGAGGACTGCATTCTTGCTAGCTCTAAATCAAACGAATCCATTTTCCTCGCTGCGCGTTTCGCATTAAGCGAGCCGCGTTGAAACGTGCCAGAGAGAAATAAGAGAGAGGGCAATGATATTAATTCCGTGAAATAATTGTTTGTTATACGAGAATAATACTCGGGCTTGATGAGACGCGTGTTCATGAGGAGAATTTCAAGCTGTAAGGGCCACGATTTATCTCCACGGCAGTGTCGTATCATCGGGGGGAGTAATTCATATTCGCGCAATCTTCCTGCGTGCTCCGTACAATTTTTCGCCGTGTATTTCTTTTTTTTTTTTTTAATTAACACGTTTGAAAAAATGAGGGAAAGATCGGCGAGTTGGCCCCGTGATAATAACCGTGGACATTAGGATGAGTAGCAGCTAAAATTTTCTTCGAGCGATTTGCATGGGGCGCGAGAGCGAGAGAGGAAAAGAGAGGGAGAGAGGAAAAGCGAATGAGGCACGTAGTTGTAATGGAACGCATGCACCTCCCAGGCACATGCACCGGGGACTTTATATTCCTGATGGGGGGAAGAGAGCGCGAGAGGAAACGAGACTTCTGCCGTAGGGTCCTGCGAGAAGGGGAAAAAGTTCAAAGGTCGCCCCCGCGGGGTCTCACAGATTTATCTCGGCCATTAAACGCGATACGCCGTTTCGCCTCTCCGGCCAAGGTGCTTTCCGTCCCGCAGCGGAGAGATGCCTTCCTCTCTCGCATTACGCGTACGCGCGTAATAGTTATCATAATAATCACAATAATGACAACAGGTACGACAACAAATAGCCGAGCGTGCGTGACTCGGTGAAAATCCGTCGCCGCACAAATACGCGCGATTCTTCCGCTAAATTTATGACAAAGTGCGCTGCGTACGCGGCCAACCAGAATAAAACGTCATGCATCGGGAAGAGGCAAAAGTGATGAGAAGCACTGCAAAAATAATATTGTCGTAGAGCTTATTTACAAAATAAACCGAGCAAAAGTTTTACTTTTTTCTCTATATCGCTGCCAATGAAAAAATATTATCCATATTAAGGTAAACGTTCCAATAGTTGGACAGCTTAGGGCTTTCTGACTTTATTTTTATTTATAAAATATTCAAATAAAAAAATCTGTTTCAAATTCATATCTAAACTATAGTTTGATATTTTAGCAATCCAAAAATCATTTTATGTGTTAAATTTAGATAATATTTCTAGTAAATTATTATCTAATTATCTAGTAAAAATATTTCTAGTAAAGAAATACTTGAACGTTTTAAGTAGTAGTTGGACAGAAAATTGACCCTATTTCTAGGGTTCAGCAAGTAAACAAAATAAACCTCTTTATATATAAAAAATAATTCATACAATTTTACAGAGAAATAAATAATTCAAATCTTAAAAATAATATAACAAAAATTGTCCAACTATAGGGACATATCCATCTATCGGGACGTTTACCTTATTGTACATCGATTCGAATGAACTAAAACTTCCGTCTCCGGTAAGAGAAAGAGAGAGAGAGGCTCGCTGATGCTGCGACGCGTAAGAAATGGAGAATCAGCGGCCAGAATTAATAATGGAACGCGCGCGAGGAGCGATGAGGCTCGGAGCAGAAAGAGTGAAGAGAAAACTATAAGGACGATATAATACACGCACGCACGACTCTCGTTTGGCGTGTCCGGCTCGTTATACAACCTCGCTGGGAGTTACGTATCTGTATATACATATATATCCACCATATTCGGTCCCGTGACTGTATAGAGCGCGGCGAGACGTCGGTGAGGGAGAAACTGCGCGCGCAGAGGTTGAGGATGGGAATAATATACAAGCCGTGAGAGGAAACGATGAGAGGGACCTCGAGGCGACCACGGAATTCCCGCGGGTCTTGCTCAACACCCGACAGCCCCTGCTCGCCCCCTCCCCCGCGTGTGCGCCACACTGTGTATTTATTTCGGATAGAGCGAAAGAAGCGCTATCCCGCGCCGGAGGACGAACGAAAACGAGATCGAGAAAGAGATCCTACCGCGCCGCCAATTCATTAAGCTGTAATTGAGTTTTCAGCTCGACGTAACAGCAGAGAACTCTATTTTACATACACAACGCGCTGCCCTGCTTCGACGAGCCTCATCCACTATACCGATTCCCCCCCCCCCTTGCTTTCCATAACCTTCCACGCAGTATAATAACGAGAGATATACTCTATTATTCGCCACCTTATTTTCTAACACATTTTATATACATTGTATCCTAACATTTTTTTAGATTCACTTTTTCGAATAAAATAATCCAGTACGCGAGATTTTATAATGTAAGCATGGGATTAATTTATTTAAATAAAAATAATTAAATAAAAAAATTAACTGTAACTTTTAAATTAACCCTTTTTTTCGTAAATGTTGTAGTAAGATTTAGAAAAAAATTTACTCATTCGTCATACTGATTTTTGTTATTTATTCATTTAGCTTTTCCTTGATACACGATGAAATGTATATTTGAAATGTATAAATGAAATGTATATAGTTCATCGTTCGTTCGAATATTTGTCACTGGTGTGAGAGGAAGGAAAATAATGACCAAGTTGGAGAGATTGTATATTGTATATATATACAAGTCCGATAAAATATTCGAGTACACGAGCTTTGGGATTAAGATCTCGAAGGGAAAAAATAGTCTTATCAAATTATCGAAATGTTTCGATATATTATATCGGTGTATACGAGACAGTTTGGTTGCAATAAGATTGTCAGTGGTGGAGAAAGAAGCGATTCGATAATGAGAATAAAAGAGCTCGGTCGGGAGACAGCAACACGATGAGGCGAAATGAAACATGGGAGAGAAAGAGAGAGAGAGAGGTGAGGAAAAAAGGATAAAAAGAAGAGAGACAATGTCTGAGAGAGAGAGAGAGAATTTTTGCAGCTGATAATCCGAGTCTGTGTTCTCGGTAGAGTTGTGTGCGACACCGAATGCGAATTAAGCCGCGTGTGTGACCAATGTCCTTACGGTGATTAACTAAAGTTTCAACAAGCAGCTACCTCTGCTACTCATTGGCAAGACAGCAAAAGTCTGTTCCCCTTTACGACTCTACTTGTAACAGCGGGATTGCTCGATCGCATCGTCGTCGGACTGTTGAGAACGGGGGATAAGAGAGTGAGGAAGCGAAGGTCGAGGAAATAAGATAAAGAAGTATTGCGCGAGAGAGGAGAAGAGATACTTGTATCGATTCGATCCTCGCGTGTAGATAAAAAGACGATCGGACGGCCAGAGATGAGAAGAAACTCCCTTATCTTCCGAGAAAGAAAAGAGCTCGTCGAAGCTTTATCATCGCTCATCGATTCATTACGAGTTACATCGAGCGGATGTGCCAGACGAGATTGGCCCTTTTGCTTTTCCTCGACTCTCTCTACTCTACTCTCTCTGTATCTATCGTGAATGCGCGGAGCTCATATCTCCCGCCCATGCACCGATGTCACGCGCTTCGCAATATATCACCTCTGCTTTCGAGAGTCAACCTGCTTCTCAATCATACATTTTTCAATGCATCGCTTTTATTATATCACTAATATCACTTATTTACATTTTATTTCATTTCTCTCATCTTGATCAATCAGTCGAGTATAAATATAGACTAAAATCTTTTTTGTATCCTATATTCAAATTAATTTTGAACAATAACCAAAATGTTGAAAATTTGGAAAAAATATCGTACGAAAGGTAGAAATAATTTTGAGTATGAAATTTCTTATAACTCATCTCTCCTGTATATATATATACATACAGATGGGAGTTCCGTGATGAAAGAAAATGAGAAGGTCAATAGAGTGTGGCGAGTATATGGCGAGCGTGGAGAGAAAGATCATAGATCTTGAGTACATAGGATATAGAGGGCGAGCAGGAGGAGAATGAATGGTGGCTCGTTTCGTAGGAGAAGGCTCAATCGAAGGAAGCGAATGTATCGAGGTAAAGTGTATTTATATATTTCTCGCGGTGTATTGAAGCTGCTGGAGAAGCAGAAGTAGGAAAGCGCTTGGGGCTTGTGTGAGCGCGCGCGCGTTCGGCGCATCGATCTCGTAATACATATCGAACCGGGCACCCGGGATAAAGATAGATCGCACACGCCAGTGGCAAGTGGAAGCTGCCGGTGTGCATCATCAATCGACTCCACCCACTCGAGCTCTCGGTACAAGCCAGAGCCTCATTATCTGCTCCAAACATTATTATTATTTGGTTTTTTTCAATATGAATTCTGCTTGCGTTGTGTACCGAATTATTAGCTTTTTCGTTTACTACGAGAGATTTCCGATCAAGTAGACAAAAGAGGGGGTGCAATCCAAAAATTGACAAGGCAAAATACTAATTTTGGAATCAGTTTTTTCGATTTTTCATAACTTTTGTCATAACATAATTTGCCATAACGTTTTAAAAAATTGATGAATTGACATGAGTCTTACGCCATGTTTTTTGGAGCCATACCCCTTTCCATTTTTTCAAAAATCTTCAAGACGTCATAACTTTTTGAAAAATTGATGTAATAACGTGATTCTTGCGCCATTCGCTTCATTTTGCAAAAAACTTTAAGATTCCCCCTTAATAAAGTTGATTTGGTCGAGAGAAAAAAATGATATCACGAGACCCAGTGTGACTCACCAAATTTCTTGAATTTTTTTTCTTTCGATTTTAAGAGCCTATTCGATCGGAAATTTCCTGTAGATAACGAAAATGATAGATATTCTAGACGAAATCCAAGAATTCTTATTGAATAAGCCAAAAAACGGACTTTTCCATCAGTTTTTTGAATTGTTCAATATCAATTCTTGCATTTCGCCTCAAATAAGTAGCAGACGAAAGTGACAGTAGAACCCATGTATATCAGGTGCGATTTTTCTTTCTTTCCTTTTCTTTCGATTATCCTCGAAATTGTAACCGAAACTGCTTCGCCTACGCCTCCGCCGAGTTTCACTTCCGCGCGTCCCACTTATTCGGCATCCTCTCTTTTCTCCCTTGAAGGACGTCTCGCATCATACTTTCAAAGCAATAATCCTAATATAGTTCTCCCTTTATTGTCGCACATATATGTATAATAATGCAGCATGCGCATCCTCGAATTTGTTATATAAAAGCGTGGCGTGCAGAGATGAAAGGAAAACGAAATATATATTGCGTCGGTGCAGTGTTGAGTAAGCGGAAATCCTGGATGGAAGATCATCGGACGCCTCCTTCGCGTGCACTTTTCGTAAGCGATCCTCGAGGTCAAAGGGTCGTCGAGAGCCGTTGAGAGGAAAATCGTAAGGTTCGCCCGGTACTGTATACACTATACGTTTATCCTTAACTGGAAATATATTATAATGATATATGAAAGAAGATGAGGCGGTTTTCATAGCACCTGCCAGGAAGACAGAGATGTATGTAGATTTTTTATTCTCCCGCGCTTATATATTATTATTTTCTTATTATTCCTCCAGCTTCCTCTGTGGGCGCGCGCGTCGCTCTTATTCCGACGCGGTTGCATTCGCGGAGCTTTTTCAGTTTTAGCGCACATGGCTCGCGTGTGTCGCTCGAGTTTCATTACCGTCGCGAGCAGGATCAAATGAATAATTCTTCTGATTATATTCATCCCGGTTATTCGTGTCTCTCTCGCGGGGCGATCCCCTTATTATTTTCGCGCGCAGCGAATACGCGCTCCCTCTCCGTCTTATTGCGGGGGCTAATGTGGACTCATCTTGCCTGGTTGCGCCGCGCGCGCCGTCTCTAATTAACGACGTGGCGTCCGCGAGCCTGACCGGAGGCAGAAAACGCCGCCGCGCGCAGTCTGCGCTCGCGCTCTGTTCCCCTCAACTTCTTGGCGCGATTTCGCTCTCTTTCTCTCTTTTGCTCCTGCATGAGGGAATATATAAGCGAGAAGCAGAGAGGACGGATAACGAACGATCGACGTATTTCGATTTATATCGAGCATGAACCTCTCGCCCGCGCCGCGATCCCGTCGCATCCTCGCAAGTTCTTTTCCCTCTTGCTCATCGCGTTTCATATCGTTTTCTTCGTCCCTCTTTTATCCTCTTTTCCTCTCTCTCTCTCTTTCTCTTTTTTAAATTCTTTTTTTGTTATCTCACCTCTCTCTTTTGCTCATTCTCATTCTCACGTTTTTTCTTCCTCTCCGGTGTGCTTGCTCGCTCGATATTTTTGGGTCAGCGAGACGTCCCTTCGAATTATGCGTGTATACGATAATAATAAAAAGTCTCCTCCTCCTCTCTCTCTCTCTCTTTTGGCTTCTATATCTTACGATAAGAGTATACACCGGATTATTTGAAGAATAAATATATAAAGAATAAAAGAAGTCCATATCGTGCGAATTATTGACGGATATTAAAAAAGTGCAATATATATCTTTCGCTACACGGAGAGAAAAAGCCCGAGAAAAATAACCATGCTGTCTCTATAAATCGTGTGTAAACGACATGTATGGGAAATTTAACCGTGCTGCACGGTAAAAATTTTAACGCTTTAGACCAATTTTTCCAAGATTTTTCATAAAATTCCCATGCAGCACAGTAAAATTTCTAATGCTTTAGACCAATTTTTGAAGATTTTTTAAAAAATTTCCTATACATGTCGTTTGCACAAGCTTTACAGAGACAGCATGGTAATTTTTCTCTCCGTGTATTATTACACATGCTTACAAATCTATATGTATCGATGAGGATATTTGACGAGACGAAGTATGTATTTCGTGGAAAAACAATCGTTATACGTTCATTTCGCAGCATTATATACATATATTGTCTCTGGAATTTTTGTGGATGCTCGACAGTTATTCGGAATCAGGAATGAGAATGCGCGCGTCGGATAAAAAGGAATGATGCTGATGGGCGTTATACGAGACTTCGGAGGAAGCTTAGCCAGAAGCGTTTCACCTCTCTCGCATCTGTAGCGGGTACAGAGAGAGAGAGAGAGAAAAAAAAGAGAGAGGGAGAGGGAAAGAGATGAGACGAGTAGCAGAAGCAGGATGAGAGAAAATGATCGTACACAAGACATAGCAGACACAGATCACGTTCATCGTAAAGCACGGTGTTTTATGAATACGTGAATTTACTGCTTAATCAGCGTCGGTGTGGTGCGCGGCTTCTCGCGGGCGCGCACACGGTGGATCGCAATTAAAACGCCATTACCGGAGGGACCATAAAAATTCTCCAGCTAAATTTTCGGCGATATCGGGTTACCGAGGCTCGTCTCCGCGCTACACACGCTTTTTTTCCCACTCGCTCTCTCTCTCTCTCTCTCGCCGCCGCCTTTTATTCACGTGTATTTTCTCATGCGCCTCTCATCTTTTCGCCCAAACGAAAAAACGAACGCGAGAACCTAAAATTTATATAAATAAAGTTTCCTGTCTGCGTAAATAATATTCACCCGGCTCGCGGAGAAATAATGTTGAATTTTGTGCGGAGGTGTATCACAATGACGTCCCTGCCGAGCTAAAGACACGCACGGGAGAGATGAGATACCGCGAGTATACATTACGAAACGTTTCTATATATATAGCGTATTTAATGAAAAATAATAAAATATACAGAATAAAATGGGTGAAATAGTCGACGCGCTCGCGGAGCTGTTGAAAAAATTCGTTAAAACGGCGCATATAAGGCCGATAATGATAATGTTTATTATACAGGTATACGAGCAATTCCGATAAGATGGAATATTGTGAAAGACACTCTACTCGCGGGGATTGAGACGTCGCGCGAAAAAGCTTATTGGCGATCACTGCGCGGGTTCTTTGCAGCGCGCGGGGCAAAAAGAGAAGCGAATAAAATTTCATTCAGCGATCTTTTTAATCGTTGATCACGGGAGGACTTATCGAAGTCTTTTTTTTATTATATATCCACGACTCCCCGCGTCTTATCCTCGGTAGACGAGTCTCTAAAAATCTCTGCGTGCAAACTCTCTTGCTTATAATAACGGAAAAAAGCGACGCAGTGTGGAACTTATTGCGCCGCAGCGATGAGAAATGAAAAGAATTCGAGCCTCGATCGCTCAACCGTCTATGTGTATTTTATCTTTTATATCGACGAAAACTATTAATTATTTATGGCTCGCCGCGTCGTCCCTCTTAATTTACTCGCTTGTAACGCTTAAACAAACACGCGTACGTATATTTTTTCACTGAACGCGCGCGCGATGATACTCCGATACTCGACAAAAGAGTGACAGCTGTCAAAAGTATACATGAATTATTTAACGAAGGTGTCAAAAATTCATCATTTCATAAATATCAAATTTCATCGATTCTGTCCGAAAAAATTCCTCCGTTTCCAAAAAATTGTATATTTTACTTTCTATATCGCTACGTATATATGCGTGAGAGTGTTTTTTTTTGTCAACAGTCAAAATCAACGGTGCGGGAGTGCGTGGTAACGATCTTCCAATAAACAAATAATTTGTCTCGGTTTATCTTATTTTTATATATATTTTTGGAATAAGTAAAGAAACACTTATGTTAATTATTAATTTGTGTTGAGGATAAGTCACCGATGATTTTCGAGTAAACGCGCGACGCGTGAGAAAAAAAGGCGCGACGGGGCATCGGAGCGACAGAAAATGCGCTGGGGAAAGACACACGGCGTTGTCGCGGTCGTTAAAGCGGTAAACCTATAATTTACACATTTTCCGTCACCTCGCGTCTAATTTCTCGTTGTCGCGAGTCACATCACTTATTATTGTTAATTGGTCCGATAGCGTCGCGTCTGTTTTTTTTTCCTTCCACGCGACACACGTGGGAGAGATGAAAAGGCGCGCTCCGGTCATCGCGGGCGCTATCTTTTTTTCTCCTAAGCGTCCATAAATTTGGTTATTTCGAGAGAAAATAACGGCAGCGCGTTAAAAAAAACGTCGCTTACCGCTGAATAAGCAGGCACGATTGAGACGTTAAAAAAAAGTGTCGGAAGGATCGGCTTGCCTCGTTTTTTTTCCTCACTCGATCCTCTTGAGAGAGTCTCTCGAAAATGTTGCGCGCGATAAGAAATCAAGAATGAGATTGTGGAATGGAATCGTGTCTCTCGCGGGTTAAGAGCGAGAAAACCATCAATTCTCTATTGGCGTTCGAGAATTTATCTCAGCCCCTCTATATGTTGATCGCGTCAACATGGCTTTCTTTTCTCACTTCACGAAATTCGTAATGGAATTTTTGAGTCACCACGGAGCAGCAATAACGCGATCAAGTAAACTTTTATATAACAATAAAACATGTGCGCGAATAAATAAACTTTTATAACAATAAAATAAATAGAGCAGAAAACGGGCTAATGTAAGATACAAAAAAAAATTGCGTGCTAGAAGGAAGAGCGAAGGAATCTCGTTTGCCCTCAAACGGTTAAAGGGTTGGGCAGGTTGCGCGTTAACCAATAACTGGCTGGTGCGTGTAGTGTTCGTGAAACCTAAGAACACACTGTAAATCCGTGCACCAGCAGGCTCCAGCACATACATAAGTCATGAGAAGCTCTCCTCATTACCGTCACTCCCGCGAGGTTCAGAAGAACGCGAGCCAGAATAAAGCGCGAGACTCGAGAAAAGAGCGGGCGAGGAGGAAGTTGTGGAAGCAGCGCGGATGAGTATCCAAGCCAGTGAATATAATCCGGACACCTGGAATTCTCTGCTGCTCTCTCTGAGCTGGCTCCATTCTCTTCTCGCAGAGACTCGCGGCGCGCATACACTTTTCCAGATGCGTATATACATTTTATGCGCGCGCGCGCATCCGTGCATGGGGGTACGCACCGCCGACTCGATAGGACACGCGAGAATCTTTCGCAGAACGTATTAATGACACGAACAACAACTCTTGACCGCGAATATACGTTTATAAACATATGCGCGAACGTTTTTCTCGCTCTGATGCTGAACGAGTCCGAGATTCCTCCGGGCCAGAGATCTCTTCACCCGCCACCCAGAATAAACGTCTCAATGTCGTCGGGATCAAAATCTCCTTCCTAATCGCAGTCGCGATACACACACTTTATGTAGAAGGTAATAAATGTCCCAATAGTTGGACAGTTATAAGGGTTTTTATACTTTGTCTTTTTATTTTAAATATATTCAAACGAAAAAATCTGTCTCTAATTCACATCTTGACTATTGTTTGATATTTTAGTGATCCAAAATTCATTTTATGTGTTAATTTTAAATTATATTTTTAGTAAATAAATACTTGAATGTTTTAATATGTAGAATGTCTCAATAGTTGGACAGAAAATCGATCCTGTTCCCATAGGGTTGAGCGAGTTTGTTCCGAGAAATTAACGTTATGAAAAATACACTTCTTCGTGTAGAAAAAATAATCCATACGATTCTATTGATAAAAAAATAATTGGAATATTAAAAATAATATTGCTAAAATTGTTCAACTATTGGGACATGGCCAACTATTGAAACGTTTACCTTATATCTTATATCTTCCTCCATAACTTTCATAACAATATAAATATTTGATTTTATAATTTTATGACAATCGCGTTTCGTTATTTTTTTTTTCGTTGACATTTAAAATGTTTAGAGCACTCGCGCCGGCATATCTCTCATCTCTGACTCTACATTTTTCTGATGTCCCGAGCACACACTCTTCTGGACAATAAAAGAAAACTCGGAGTATCAAATTTTCGAGACTCGAAAATTTTTCAAATAATAAAAAAAGAGAATTTTTATGGTCCTCCGAGAGCGCGTCCGAGCTCGGCGGCGTGGAGATCGGGTGGTGGAGGAGGGAAAAACGAAAGATTGAGGGCATCGACACGAATCTTATTTCCTCCTGAGAGAGGGCTCGCGGTAGGGGAACGGGAGGATGGACCACGTGTAGAGTTCTTCGAGTTCATCGAGGTCTCTCACGCGGTACTTCGACGAGCAATCAACGTCATATCTTTCAACGCTTTCTGACCCTAACATCCTCTCTGCGCCTCTTTTCCGCGAGTATATATCCCGATCTTTCTCCCTCTGCTGTCCGCTCGACAAACGATCATTCGCTTTCTCTCCTTTTTATTCTCGCTTTTATTCCTTCCTCTCACATTATTCCTTGATTCTCCTTATTTATTGCATGGTCTCATTATTTTAGCAGAGTGTGTCAAAGTTAGCCTCGATGACCGCGCAAAAAAGCTACAATAAGAAAACATCTTTGCGGAATATACAAAAATAATAATAAAAAGAACGTGAAAACAAAACAATAAGGTATGAATTTTCCGTACTCAGAGTCTATATAGTTTATTTTCCTTTTCTGTCGAGGGGACGAGACATACACAGTGTGAGAATTTCCGAAATGATTTTTCAATTACAGAAAATTGTTTGTCCTTTTTTTTTCATCAACGTGTCTCGTTCTCACGCCGGTGAGTCTCCACTGGAATTCTCACTCGAATATATATATGTATATACAATACGTACGCACGATATATCCCTTACTTTTTGTGCCTTCGCGAGTCTTTCTTCGTATTTTCGTTCTCTCTTTCTCTCTTGGCAGGCTGCTGGCTACTTTCCGCGTAACCAGACGCGCGTACGCGCGCGAAGACGAGATTTGCCGCAAAAGGGATGAGGCAAGGGTTGAGTGCGAGGCGACGGACGGTGTGAGCGAGAGGATGGCGAGTTGCGAAGGTGTTTAAGTCGATGCTCGTCGAGAGAGCGAAGAGGAGACGCGAGAGCGAGGGATGTCCAGTGTGGTTTAAGCTTGTATCTATATTTTACGCGTATATATCCGTATACGAAAAGGTTCGCGATCGACGCTCAGAAAGACTAAAAAACGAGAGATTCCGTATAGCAAAAAATTATGCGCGGCGCTGAAGAAAATTCTAAAGAAGTTTCAATCAATTTTTCTTCTATCTTATTTTTCTTACTTATTCGGCGCGACAGCCATCAGGCACAGCGAGATATAGACGAGAATAAAAGATCGAAATCTTTTCTTATTTCATCTCTGACACATCCTCTCTCGAGCCCTCAGTCATGTTATATTCCCTTACCGTTTCTTCCTCGTCTCGCGCTCTCCTTCACGCTCTCGTATATGTCCGCATTTTTTCTCACTCCTTTTTTCTCATCGGCGATCGTGCACTCTCCTCATCCTACCGGCGCAGACAGCCGAGCAAAAACTTTGCTATTCATTAGAGTCACTCGCGCTATTAAGATAATCGTCGCGAGTGTGCGAGCGATCGTATTTTTTATCTCATCTCTCTCTCTCCTTTCTCCTCTCTGCACGCCGACTCCGGCAGATGGCGCGATTGCTGCGAGACTGCTGCACTCTCTGCTTCGTCTCTAAACCCCTTCCCCCCCTCTCCTCTCTCTCTCTCTCTCCTCCGCCCTCTATATCCGCCGGACGACGATGGTGCGTTGAGAAAGCAAAAGATACTTTTCTGCTTATCCTCTGATGCTTATTTTCCTCATCTCCTCGATCATCTTTCACATATTTTTCACTTTATTCGCCATTTTTTCCTCGATCTCCTATCATGACTCGATCGCACAATTTTTTACGATTCAATCGTGAATCGATCCGGGTCAAATTTTTTAAATCGAGCCTCGCTATCTACTTTTCCAGAAATACACGCTCACGCGCATATAAGAAAAAAATGTGCTCACACGATGTATATTATAGTATTTAGTTTTCCATCGAGAAACGAATCGGTGAAAAAATTGTACAAGCCGGTATACGCGATGAGTCGGCAACAAAATCGACGAGCGAGACGCGTCCGTGTCGGGCTCGAGTTTCGTGTCAGGCGATGTTACCTTCGTCCGACTCTTATTTTTTTGTTTCTCCGTTACTCCCGTTGTAACTCACAAGCTCGTAAAATCTCCGCGATCTCTCTCTCTCTCTCTCTCTCTCACTCGAGCAGGGTTAATCACCGCGCGAGAGGAGCTTCGATAACGAGTTTCTCATTTTTTTCATACTAATTACTCTAATGGATTTGTGACGAGTGGCCGGGGCGTACGCGAGAGGCGAAAGGGGGCCGAGGAGAGCGCGCCGTGTGCGCTCCTCCTCCATAGTCTCTCCTGCTTTTTCCTCTCGTTGGCCAATAAGTGTGCACGAACTATACGGAAAACCAGAAACAGAAGCACGCGCGGCGCTGTATACGCCCGAGCAACATGACCCACCGACGATGATAAAATATTTATAATAATAATAATAATAATGTTAATAAAGATAGAGAAAAATAGTATAAAACGAAGAAAAAAGAAATAATGCACCGGCAACGATAATAATCGATTTATAGCACGTATGCGTATATGTCGTGTCGTACATCTCTCGCTCGCTTGTACCTTTCGTTTTTCACCGAGTCTATGAGGATGAGGAAAAAGCGAGAAAGGAGTGGATCTCCGTTCAATGTCACGGAATCCACCTTTCTCGTGAGCGAACGAGACTGAGCGAGAGACGTCTGAAGCAGAGGAAAAACGATAATTAGCGGTAGTCGTAATTAAACGTTATGCACACGCATATATACTATACACGTTATATATATCACATGTGCGTTGGACGAAAATATGGCGGACTTCCGTCCATTAGAGATGAAAATCCGTTTATCTTGGACTTTTATCTTGATATGATATATATATAATAAATATAAATAAGCAATAAAATGGTCATTTTCGAAAAATATATTGAGATGAAAGTGTTTTTTTTTTTCATTTATCTATCGTATGGTTTCTTAATCGTGTAACTTTATCATTTTATGCAGAAAATGCGATTATTTAAGTGTTATATTACACGTGTCTCAGTCCCTTTTTTCTCGCTCAAAAGCAAATAAATGAAAACTAGAAAAAACGAGACATATGAAGATTCAAAAATAATATTGTACTATTTTTTTCGTTATTATTTTAAAAAAATTAAACTTTCAATTTTCACTAATTTTATTTGAATCACGGGCGAGCATAAATTTCTGTCGAAGCGCAGAATCACTCTTTTTCTACGGGGATGAACGTTCATTTAGTCGTTTATAGCAGAGGACATATTTGTTGCTTCGCGCCGGAAATTTATCGATACCACCCAATAATAAAATTATTCAGAAGAGCGCTCGTGCGAAAAGTGGCGGAATAAAAAAGGGGGAGGCAAGCGCAGGGGGGTTCGCATCTATACGCCGGAGTATATATCTCCGAGTCACGCGCGCACGTACGCGTTCGTATAGGCGTCTTCATACGAGGAATTTAGCTATAAAGGATAAGAGTAATATAGTTGAGAGGCTACGGGAAGGCGGACGTTCCGAGGAAAAGCCGAAGGCGATGACTCTATGGCACACCGCGCGTGCGTTTTATTCTTCAAAGAGCGCTTTCCGGGCCTCATCCGCGTCGCGCCGGAAATGACCGAGTACGCGCGCTAAATCATATTCCAACTCGAGAGCACACCTGCCTGTAGGGCCTTTCGTGCCATTTCTTATTCGCATCTCGACACTTGAAAAATTTCTCGCTCTCGTCGCGAATCTCTTGTCCGAGCTCGCTTCGGTTTTTCTATATATTTATTTTTAAAAAAGGTTTTTTTATCATAAATTTAATTGATGAAAATGAGGATTTTTTGAAAAAAGAAGGGTATGGTTAGTTTTAGTAATGTTAAAAGTTGAATATTGAACATTTATTGCGATGAGTCAAAGATTTCGAGTTTTAGGATTTAAAAAAGCACGTGACATTTATACTAATGACGGAGAGGGAACACATGCCGGACTGACTGATGTGTTCCATCTCACGAATTTATTGTCGACTTGGCAAGAGGAAGAGATCGGAGAAAACTGTACTCCCGACGACGTAAACGATTCAAAGCCACGAGTCTGCCTGAACGATTTGTGGAATAACTCGAGTCTCGTCTATCCAGATCGACGTATCCTTGATTTAGACTTCGCCAATATTACGCTTCTATCCTATCGGTCAGACTACATTATACACATCGTCGCAGGAGAGATGACGTCTGAAAAATCTTTGATACGAGATACAAGACGATTCTACATCCGTCATCCATCGTCCATCTCCATTTTACTTTAATTTCCCCTACTTGATATTTTTCGCCAACTACATCCGCAGTATAGTAAAGTAAATATACGTCTCACTATATATATATTATAATATTTTTAAAATAATATTTTTAACAAATATAAGCACTACTGAAATGTTTTAACATTGTATGTCCCGAAAATAGCTTAATTCGTCAATTAATTTACTACTTTGATTTTAATTATATCTTTTTCATAAAAATAATCGTAGAAATTAAATTCTTTTATTCATTATTATATTATGTCGCACTAGATTTCTTTTCAAAGTGGCGCGATGGGCTTCTCGTGTATTTATACTCAAACACACGATAAAACCCATGCGGTTTACAAGCGAAGCTCGTTCCACTTCATTCTTTCGACCGGTCATTCAGCATTGCTAATCGATAGAGATGTACGTACACGCTTTTTCATAATTTGTCCCGAGAAACGATCGCCCCAGTTAATCATCCATTGGCAAATGTAATTACAGAAATATGAATAAAAACTGCTACGTAAAAATCATATTTTTCAACGACGAAGCTTGTAACTCAAAGCGAGGAACAATTAAAAAAAAAGAAATAAGAAAAAAGATCATGCAAAAGAAAATCTTGAAAAAAAATAATTCAGTATATCCGTACGATGAGATGAAATGAGAAAAAAAAAACTATATATAGATGAGGATCGTATGTGCGTCTCGTTACGCAATAAATTTTTGTTTTTTGTTGCTGCATGGGGGCTTATATTCGAGATAGCACACAGCGAGTGAAAAGCCCTTTTATGTATGTGATATAGCGGCGATACGCGGTACGTGTATGGTATATATCGGTGAAAAGTGGTGAGGAAGCGCTCTGCGGAGGCTCGGCGACTCGCGCGAAGTGATTCATGGATGGGAATCATTTAACTTGGCTGGCAGGGCTATATTAAGAGTCATTACCCTCGGGGACCGCTTTACGATTATCCGCGAGAGCGAGCCACCGCGCCGAGAGAGTTTACCACCTATAGCCGCGCACCTCTCGCGGAATATTCTATACTCGCTATTTTATAATCGAATCGCTCGGGTACGCGTGTCCTGCACCTGTGCGAGCACATATTCTACATGCATCCATATACATATATATATTTTTACATATTATTCCCTGACTACATACATATATAGAAATTTCCAGCTATATAGTATAATTCAATAGGCGATAAGTATAGAAAATTTGAAAAAAGGATATAAAAAGTGTATAGAAAAGGAGTAAAAGGGATTGGAAAGGCTTTTCAGTTTCTCACACAGCAGCGCAACAGAGACGAGCAGCGCTTTTGTGGCCAAAGTTTTCACGTCCCATCTCGCGAAGCTTCGCGCATTATTCCCCCAATAATTTGCCACTCTTTTTTCTCCTCTCCTTCTCGATTTGAATACAATATTTTTAGCCGCATTGTGTGTCCTGTTCGCTTCCGGCACGTATATACAAGCGCAGTCGTAATATTTCACATTGTTGCCGGTGCTTCTAACTTGTTACGAACACACGATAAATGCTCGCTTTATTATCCAATCTTATTCCCGGAGAGGTTATTCTTGCCTCTATTATCCCCGCTTATATACTGGAAAATTATTTTTTCCTCGATTTTATTTCTTATCGAGCAAGCCTCGGTATTGTGAAAAAAATATGCAGATAATTTTGTACATAAAATTATTTTGTGGATTTTTCATTTGCAAAACATTAATAATGATAATCAAAATCACTACATATATATTGTGTATGAAAAATTTCAATAAATGTTGCAATGTAGTACAATAAAAACAAAAACTATAAATTTTTGCATATATAAAATTCTCTCCGTGTATATGGGACAAAAAGATAAGAAATTGTTCTAAATTGTGAAAAAAAAATTTCTTATACGAGGGGAGTCTTGTCGATAAAGAATTGATAAGTTTTAGCTCGATAAATATCACCGCCATTATCGAGGGCGAGCAGAATAATCTCCGAGGAGGTATACATATGCGCGCGAGAGAGAATAAGAGATGTGTGTGTTAATTACCTCGTCTATTCTGTCCTCACCTTGCTGGGAGTTCTGCGAGACGGGAAAAGAGGAGGAGAGCGAGCGAGAGATGTTTCGATGGTCGGCGATAAATCGGGACACGCGATACCACACGGATAAAATCAGCGAAAAAGTAAAAAATAAGGGGGGGAAAAAGAATAAGAAGAAATGGCGCGGTGAATAAAAAGGGGATGAGAAATAAAGAGAGTGCTCTTGCGGCGAATGTTGGACCGTTCATCGGCGAAAGGTAAAAGTATACAAGCGAAAAGAGAAATACATATATGAGCGATATAATTGCTCGAATATATATACGAGAGAGAAGGAGAGAGAAAAAGAGAGAGAGAGAGAGGCGCGCGATAGAGGTTTCCTCGAGTTTCGATTGGCGATCTCGATATCGCGGGGAGGCGGCGCGTTCGCGTGATCTCGGCACATTTCGCCATTCGCGACGCTCAGCAAATTTGCAACGATGATAATAATTTATTCCCCGTATAAACATGATTCTTTAATTCCTCTCCTTATTTTTTATTCGCCGTGTATATTTTCATCGTTTTCGCGGCGGCGATAATGAGCGCTTTTTTAACCCTCATGCGCGGATTCCCGCAGGAGAGGATTCTGAAAAAATGAGGGGAAGCGGGCGTCGCTCTCGCGATAAGTATATATATATACATATGAGAAAAACAAGAAAACGAAATTGTTTTATATACGCCGGAGAAAACGGCGTCGACGTAGGTGGGCTCGGCGCGACGGGAGCGTTTGCTCTCGCTCTATATATCGATGAATAAATGAGAGGAGGAATAATAATATCGGTCGCTCAGCGCTCGAGATAGTTGTAGACAAGTCTGATTCTCTCCGGATCGCCATAGCACACACGGAAGCCAAACCGAGAGCGCTCCATTCGGTATACAAGAGAAGAGAATTAAGGAGAACGCGAGAGTGAGAAACGTGAAAAAAATGTCGGAGAGCTCAATGCGCGTACACGAAAGCTCCGGGCGAGGCAACGTTCAAGTTTTCATCGATCGCGCGCGACAGCCGGAGCAGAGAGAGGCTCTCGCCACTCGCGAGAGTACTCTCAGGTTTCGCCCTTTTGCTTTTAAACCGCGCGCTGATAAAGCGCGGAGGCTGCTGTTTATTTCATACGAAAAATATATCTAGAAGCATTTGCGTATATATCTGCGAGGCGATCGCACCATGGGAGAGGGAATATAACGCTCGCGAACGCCGCCGAGCATACATATATGCAGGAGCATAACGAGAAGACGTGTTACGCCCACGCAATCGTTTCAGTATCTGCTCTACGCGAAGGGCGCGCGTACCCTATGTGTATACACGCATTTTGTAAGCTGGCCATCAGTCTTTCTCTCGATCGTGCTCATCGCTTTATATATATTTTTATTAAAAAGATAAATACATACGCGTTGCCTGATGCGCTTCTTGGCGGATATATGAAATTTATATTTTAAATAGTCCTCCCCGTCGACTCATCAGGCTCTCTCGTGCTTGTCAGATTATTGCCTGTTTCCAGCGAATTCTTGCTTCCACATCATCACAAGGGTAAAATTATCAATCTCGTATCGTGTATATTTTGTTGCTTTTCTTCAATTTTTATTGTTGAATGCACTGAAGGCTCCGCGAGGTTGAGAAATTAATTTAAATAATAATAGAAGACGTTTACGTTTATGTCTTCTATTGTTTAAAAATAACGAGCGACAACGCGACTCCTTTTTTGACATGTTTGAATTGATATTTTGATATTCTTCTAGACGAATACTTTATATAGAACTTCGCATAATACACTCTATTCCGATTAATTTATTAGACGTTTCGTCTCTTTTTTAATATAGGATACATCCGCACCGATATATTTTAAAAAGTATTTTTAAACTATATTATAAATTTGAAACACTATTCACTTTTCCTATGATTGAAAATAACTGGAACTGACACTCGATTAAACTTGTCGAATTGCTACGAATTGTTTTTTGGTAACGAACTACCTGGGGAGACTCGACACGTCTTACCCCGACACTTTACACTGGTCTACTGATTGCAAATTTCGTCATAAAACCGAACAATTAAGGGCCTAATCGGTTTTTCACTCGACCTCGACCGATCACCATGGAAACAATTAATGACCGAGGGAATAACGAAAATTTGAAAATTTTTTTTCCTCGTTACGCTCGACGAATTTTCTCTCTTTTTTTTAAATGTTTATTACGATCCTCGAACTATTCAAGTATATATTTATCCAAGTATAAATGGTATAAATAATAGAAAATTGAGTTGCAAGTTCTTTCACATGAGCTGAGATAATTTAGCGTGTTCAAGGACCCCCAGCCTGATTTTTCGAGAACCGAAAATAGGAAAATCTCAAAATTTCAAGTGGCGATATCTTTTCGTGTCTCCTCGACGATATCGACTTCATAATAGGTAATTCCTATAAAATTTTGCAAGACGAAATGAATGATTCAAACATCAATGTTATTATTTCCAAAGCAGCGCACATTGAATTTTTTTTTATGAGTTGAGATTAGCTAAAATTTAATGCGCTCCGCATAATGCGCTCTATTCCGATGAACCAATTAGAGGCCTGCTCATGTCTTTTTTAATATAGGATTAGATATAATGTTTCAACTATATCGAAGAACAAAATTTTTTAATCCAAATCAATAATCTCACTGGGAGAAAAAGTCTGTAACTTATTTTCCAGTTAACCATGTGTATTTCGATCGAATAACAGAAAAAGCATTTAAAAATGTGTTTCTGCAGTTATTTAAGCGCTTTTGGAGTAAATTGAATAAAATTTAGTGTAGCACAGAGATTATTATTTCTCTGAGACACACATTATTTGCGTACAAATGTAAGTGCATGAGTGGAAGAACACAAAAGGTATAATACACACACACATATATAGCTGGATATAGAAACTTATACGGTAGCTCTGTTGCGACCGCACGTCAACGTTCCTGGACGGTGCGAACGGTGCATGCGCCCGGCGGAAGCCGTTCCGCGACTATACTTTTCAGAATCGCTAGAGATCTCGCGGTTTGTGGCCAGTTTTCCTCCCGAGTATCCATACGAAAATGCACGTGACGTTTATCGTCTAGGTATTAAATAAAATACAATAATAATGATAATAATAGTAAAATATTTATGTTTAGCGAGCACGTACGCGGTCACCCACGCTCGTCTCGTCAACGAAATCGAATAACGACCAACTGAAAAGATCCCCCGAGCTGAGAAAGCCGAGAATTTCCATCATAAAAGTGAGCGAGAAGCTGCACCGTGGTGAAATTTAATGGCTCCTGATAATAAAATTCACGGGCAAAAAGACGAGCTGTGCGATCTTTTTTTTTTCTTTCATTTTCATTATATGCTCCTTTGTCACCGCACGCACGGTCGAAGAAAATTGAAAGAAAAGATAAATCTGTGTCATAGCTTTTAGAAAAGTCAATTATGCATTGAATGTAATAAGGTAAACGTCCCAATAGTTGGACAGCTATTTTTTATCTCTGTTTAAAAAATATTCAAACAAAAAAATCTGCTTCACATTCACATCTAAACTATGTCTGATATTTTAGTGATCCAATACTAATTTTATGTGTTAATTTTAGATAATATTTTTAGTAAATAAATTCTTGAACATTTTAATATGTAAAATGTCATAATAGTTGGACAAAAAATCAACCCTGTTTCTAAGGTTCAGAAACTTTGTTCCAATAAATTAAAATTATGAAAAATAAACTTCATTACATAAGAAAAATAATCCATATGATTTTATTGAAAATAAAATAATTCAAATATTAAAAATAATATCGCAAAAATTGTCCAACTATTGGGACATGTCCATCTACCATTGGAAATTTAAAAAAAACACTTGTGCGTAAGATTATACATTTTTAGAAGAAAAGCTTCTAGAAAATTGATGAGCTAGAACATTAATGCGCAAATAAAATATATTCGACAGATGAATAAAAGGTAAAAGGGCTTTAAAGTATAGTAAGAAAAGTAAAAAGCGAGGAAGCGCAGTATATCGAGATGATGAGTATGGTTTTTCGGGCCATGCTGAGGACTTGGTCTCACGCACAACATTCATCGTAGCGAGCGTGCAAGTGGGTCGAGAGCATTTTTCCGGAGAAGGAGAAAACGACGAGAGAGAAAGAGAGAGAGAGAGAGAGAGAGAGAGAAAGAAAGAGAAAGAGCGAGGGTGGGAGAGAACACACGAGAGGCTCTCGGATATTTCCTCTTTCTCTCTCTTTCGTCGTTTTCTCTCTCGGTCGTCGGTTCAAATTAAAAGCGAAGGATGTCGGTATACCGTTGTCGCGAGAGAATCCTCTCGTCCGAAGACGCGCGAGATGCCATCGAGGATGAGAATAAATACGATAGAGAGAAAGAGGTGGCTCTCGGGGGATATTCGCGACTCTTTCTCTCTTGCGTGCGACGCCTACGGCACACCGCGAGCAAGCGACACATGTACGTCCAAGGCTCGCGTTGTCACAAGGGCGTACGGAGGATAAATGAGAGCGAGGAATCGGCGACTTTGCGCGGAGGAAGCATCAGCATCAGGAGAAGATGCGCTCGGTCGCGCGCGGGAGAGCGGAAGGCGGGCACGGTTTCGCGTCACCCCTCGATCCTCCGCGAGACACACGTGTACCGAACACGACAGAGACGAGAGAAGAATTCTCTCCTTCTCCCCGAGACAGGATCATCAATCCCAACGGACGACACACCGAGAACGCGCGTTCGCCCCGCGAGTCAGGCAGGTGCTTGCAAACTTTCTCTCTCTCTCTCTCTCTCTCTCTCTCTTTCCCGCTCTTTTATTCTTCTTTCACTCTGTTTCCTCTCAAAGCACTGACGTGTCAGTTTCAAGATCCGCCAAACACCGAGAGCCCCGCAAAGTTCTATGTATATATAAATCATCGAAGAATAATCAAATTCTCTAAATTTTAAAATTTTTATTTTTCTATGGACTCTGATTAGAAATCGAGCGGAAAATTCGTGCAATGATAATTAAGGAGAGAGATAGAGCGATGTGGGGGAACAATTTTCGTCCAATTGATACAATGAACTTGTCGACTAATTAACTCTAATTCGAAATTATAGAGCTGAAAATTCGTACGATCGAAATTAAGGAGAGAGACAGAGCGATATAGCGGAACGCTGATTGGTCGGGGCGGTACTCTCGAAAAATTGAAAATTTTCGTCCAATCACCATTCTTGCCACATCGCACCATCTCTCTTTGATTTTGATCGTTCGGATTCCGTTTAGATGTCAAAATTAGTAGATCAGTGGATTGCGTCAGACCTGCGAGTGTCTCACGAGGAAAATCGGTCTCAAAAACTGTTTAGTCACGACCAGGCGGATTCAAGTGTCAGTTAAAGTAAAAATCAATCATGCAGGAGAATAAAGTGAATAAATAAATTGCAGTGAATTAAATTATTTGCACGGAGAATATTTAATTTTTAATATTTAATTTAATATTTAATATTGAATACGAAAAATGATTGTGTTTTAACCAAGTGTAGTGACAGTTCGGAAATTCCCTGATGAGGATTATTTGCACAAAATAAATAGCAATTTCGTTAATTTTTATAATTCATCGAATCTCACGATCTCGAAATTTACAGTGGTGATAAATTTTCGTATTCCCGACCAAGTCGACTTTATAATGGACGATGTCTGAAAATTTTTGCAACATGACAAAAATAATTTAAACATAAAGTAATATTTTGACATTTTCTCGGAATAAAAGTGTTGAAAGAAAAAATGCTCGAACGAACGATTTGTACGCTCATTATGAATGCACCGATAATTCCAGACGAGTTCACACGCGCGAAAAAGTAGACGACATATAATCGAGTAATCGTTTTGGCCTCGCTTCATTAATAAATCATTTAACCTTTTAAACCCGTATACAAAAATAGAAAATAAATTAGTAGCTATATAAGTAGTTAAATTTCGGAGCATTAGAGGAAAGAATTGTGCGTACTTAGTCGAGAAACTGATTATACTGTAAACACGTAGGAGAATAAATATATGTATGCGGAATGTAATGCATATGCGGTATGTGCGGTCAATGGCAATTTTGCGTTGGCGAGAGAAAGTGCGAGCCAGATAAAAATAATATATGATAGAAAAATGAAAAAAAAATGTACACGATGAGTGTACGGTAGATATAAATGTGGGAAAAAAAGTAAATAAAATATAGTATATGTAATGGGGGGAAAAAAGACTTGGACGTTAATAGAAACAATCAGAGGTTTAATAAGCAAAGTTTGCCCGAATGCAAGAGGGAAAAGCAGGAGGCTCTTTGGGATCCTAAAAAAAATTCGAGTGGACGAGCAGGGAATATATAAGAATGGAAGGCTGCTGCGGTGAGACCTCAAGGCCAAGAACACTCGTAACTATGTAACTCGCGACTCCAGTATACAAAATCTGTTGCGGGAAAGCGCGAGTTCCCACGAGAGGAGAAAAGCGAGTGGGACATCCGAGAGGCAATTCTCATCTCGACCTCCCTCGCACGCCTTCAATAACCGATTAACAATTGCGTCACGTTTCACGCACCATCAATCGTTTCACATATGCAGCTAGCAATTTTTCAATTATTTTTTCATAAAAAAGGAAAAAATTCAGATATTATATATATACAGGAAGAAAAAATCTGTTCACTTTTTATTGGCTCTAATGAAGAAAATCGTCACGAACTATGATTTACTCTCAAGCGAGAATTATTGTCGTGTTCCCAGTTGGATCGTCGTTATTAAAACTTTCTCTCGCTTTGTTTTCTCGCGTTCGTGCAATGTACGCCGCCCGAGAACTCCGGTAATGAGCTCACTTAAATCAATTTGGTTAACACCAAGTGTGCTCGTGAAATACTCGAAATTATGAGCTTTCGATCAGTTCCGATTCTATATAGAATTTTTTTACGTTATAAAATAAAAATGGAAGACATACTGCGCGTCGTTCCATTTTGTTGTAAAAAAAGACTTTATTTCGTTCTCTCTCTTTTTTTTTCTCGTTGCTGTTTCTTCTCTTTTCCTCCTCCCACGCGCGCTCGTCTCAACGCTCATTTACGCGGACTTTCGTTGCACTCGCGCCAGCCTGAGTCACTTTTCGTGTAACAATAATCATCGAGAGGCATCGGCAAAGTTCGAAAAAAACATGAAGAGGACTCTGACGTGGATGAAGAGATGAATAGGAGAAAGGAAAGGCGGCGCGGGCGTGAGAATTTTCGTGCGTACGAGAGTATCGATTATTTTTTCTTTTTATAAAACAAAAAAGTAATGATCATAAAAAAAACAATATTCTCTTAATATGTGAAAGTATATAGGATTGAAAAAATATGACATTTCAAAATCACTTTTTCCATTGAATATAAAAAAATGACTCTTGTAACTCGTTTTTCCTTTTTTCTTACTCCGCACTTGCTAATTTGTCGATAATTTCGTTTTTTTTGTACTCCTGCACATGTATACATATTATAGATCACCTTATTCTTTGTATTCATCATTATTTGTTAATAATTAAGTAAAAATCGCGGTGTGTGCTTTATTGAGGGAGAGGGGGCGAGAAAAGGAGGGAGGCGAGGGAAAGAGAAGTTTGCTCAGGTGAATTAATGGCTCGTTACTCCCGCCGGGCGTTCTACATTCCGCGTCGTTAAGGCGATAATGTATTCGATCGGCAGCCACGCCACGATAGCGAGCATTAACGATAGTTTATCGCTTCTCCGCGACGATCGCGAATTCTCTTTATGCGAAGTATACTTTTCGTTCAATGGTACTTCAGGGTGGTTTATTATTTTTTTTTCTCTCTCTTATTTTCTACTTATTCTCCCTTATGCTCCATAGAAGAGCAGAAATAATTTGCAAGTCTGGGCGAAGCAGGAAAACTATTGGACTAATAAAAATACATATAAAAATTTTTGCAGTTTTAATCAAATTGTGTGAGTGGTAAAAGGAAATGGTTTAAAATAATAACAAGTATGTGTTTGGTAAAATATGTTGAGCGGTGTTACTTGCTGATTTAAAAAGGTTAAAAATCGATATTTTCAGCGACAGGAATGGACAGAGCTCGATACTTTGTTTAAAAATGAAAATTTTTCAATGGATAATATTTATTGCACTATCGACGAAATAAGCATGACCTATTGAAAAATTATTTTCATTTCTCAGAAAAGTATCGAGCTTCGCTCATGCCTGTATTGCAGATACCTGAGCTGAAGATTGGCATATCAAAAAACATCATTTTATGACCGATAATCTGAATATCATTAAGGAAATCCGTCCTCGAGAGCATCTTTTGTTAATCAGGTTTGATGAAAAGCATTATTATTTCAAGGAACTGATACTTAAATATAAAAATTTTTGAAACATTGTCAGCGGAGCATCCATGCTCTTGTATCAGCTCTATTATCTGTGATTGATAACCGCACACGTGCCAAGAATATGCAATACATCGTGCATTATTTGCATGAATTTTTAACGCACTTAAGAATATAATTATATATATAGAATAATATGTAAAATAATAAGTGGCAATTTAGAGAGCAGCGAGAGAAGCCAAATTCGAATTGCCCTCTCCTCTCGAGTTTAATTCCCTTCGCAAATTTTTCCAGCTAACGAGAAAATGAATGAAATGGAAAAAGCAAAAACGTAATAACGAGATATTTTTTGCTCTCCTTATTCCCAACGAGAATGAAATATATGAAGAGGAGATCATGAAACTTGTATACGGATATATATAATATGGGAGAGGTGAAAGAAGAAGAAGAAGAAGAAGAAGAAGAAGAAGAAGACGAAGGATATATATAGGAGGAGGAGAAGAAGGAGATAAGCTGCGCGTGTGCACGGTCACGCGAACGGGGAGAGAACGTTTCAGAAGTCTTTGGAAGAGCCCCGACTCGGACACGGAGCCGAAAGCTTGACGTGCGTCGGACGCGAGAGGAAAAAAATAAGTTTAAAAACGCGGTTGTATACGGCGCTGGACGGGCGAAGCGTGTACGCAGGTGTGTAATATTATTGCTCGAAGAGATATGAAAAGCTGGCCGTGTAAGTTGGCGCTACCGGAAGTGGGTGGTAACCACCCGCTACCGCCGACGTCCGTTTCGTTTGCTTCTTTTTCGCTCACGCCGGGATATAAGTACACACGAGAGCGAATGTAGGCACGCAACCGCGAGAAAACGAGCAATGCAGGGCGAGTTTCCTTCGAAAAAACAGTAAGAGAATAAACGTTCATTGTGGTGAGCCAGAAATTACGGGCAAAGCCGCGAGAATAAGCAAAAATTAAGGAATGAGATGAAAAAATAATATTTAAATTTACCGCAACGGAAGGGTAATAAATCTAACAAATGCGATCGTGCTCAATAATATCTTGAATAAATTATCGTAGTAATTATATATACTTCTTTTAAAAAAAAAACAAATTCATATCTGATTTTATATATAGAATATATACTTTTGCGATTGGTTAAATAAAGCTGTCAATTTTTTTCCACCTCGTAAATCGCATTTTTATTTCCTCGCACGGGCGAGATTATCTCTCGAGACACGTGTGCGTTGTCCGCATATACAATTTCGCGGCGGAGTGTCGCCGCGTAGCGGGAAAAAGACCCGTAAATTAATCATACGAGCATTAGGCATCGCTCTTTCCCTATCTTCCTTCTCTCTTATTTCTGACAAAGAGAATATCGCGTATTCAATCGTTTATTCCCGCAATAAATAATTTTAATAATAATAAAAATTATTCGGTGATTATTATATAGTATAGAATCATTATTAGAAAGAACGGAATTATTTCAAAGCTTTTTTTCTAGCACGCCTCATTTTTTTTTACTTCGAAAAAAATAAGTGCACGTATGGAAGAAATGGTAAGGCGAATAAGACTTTTATGCCTCTTATTTTTAAGAGGAGAAAAGAGAGCAAATTTTTCTGTCGTTCGGCAGTCGAGTGCTGGGGAATAAGACGCGATGCCGAGGAGAGGATGAACGACGGAATGAGTTTGGTGGTGGTGGACGGGGTAGAAGCAGAGAGGAGGAAGAAGACCGCGTCGAGGGGGCGCGCGAGAGAGCATTACGTCCGTATTACGCGTAATGATAGGCCCGGGCGCCTCTATTAACGCGTAGCACCCGCGTTTTGCCTCGATCTTCCATCTTCAAAACGGCCACCTAATTACAGGACAATGGCTTGCGTATCTGTACGGCCAGGCTTTCCCGTACGAACGAAAGAAAAAAGTAAAAAAAGAAAACATTTGAAAAAATAAAGAAAAAAAAACACGTGGAGTGTAAAAAATTCTCTTGTTTTTCAAATCTCATTTTATCTTTGTATAATTATTTTCCGCTGTGGCTCTTCCGGACGGGAGAGCCGGCCGCGAGAATTGAGAGAAAATAAAACGTGAGGCAGCTCGAAGGTGGTCTTGATCGCTGAGCAAAGCAGTGCGAAAGAAAGAGTGAGAGAGAGAGAGCGAGAATAAGGAAAAACAGAATAACCCTTCTAAACGCTCTCGTATTTTACCCGACTTCCCAGCGTAAATCATTTTGTTAAGAGATTATTATTTTACGAGATTAAAGCTCCGAGCACGTTGAAATTTGCGCGAAATTGGCGCGCTACCACTTTGCCAAGCGGACAAAAGAATTTGCTCTGAAAAATCTCGAGGCATCAGGAGAATACCGCACACTTTCTTTCCACTAAAAATATATTCTAAACTCTCGTTTTTACTGCACAAATTAACATATATTTATAATCGACGATTTATAAAAATAAAATTAATTTTTTATTAACTCTATTGCGAATGATTTTCGTTTAATATTATCATCTCGCAATAAATTTCGAAAGTGCGACGATATATCTCAGAATTTCGCAACGCGGTCGAAGGGCAAAAGTTCTTTACGACTTGAACCCTCAATGAAAAAAATATATAGTGAAAGACAATGTATATAGAGGAGAGAAAAAGAGAGAGAGAGAGAGAGTGTCGCACAGCGCTGCGAAAGATTTACGAGACGCGATGCAAGACACGAGAAAAATAGTGTCAAGAAAGAGAGATAGAGAGACAAAGAGAAATCGAGATAGATGACATATGGGTGATGAAAAAGTGTATATATATATTTTTTGATGCGTATACGAGAGATGTGTATGAATTTTGTCAATAATTAGGGAGAGGTGAAAGCAATCGCGTTTCGATGCAACAAAACTCTGGCCATTGTTTCTTATGCTAAATGCAATAGTACGTGGCCATTCTATTTACCGCATCCTTGTATTATCCGCCATTGAGTGTAAAACGGTCGTTGAGTGTCGCTTTTGTATTGGAGACGAGCGCGAATACAATATTGCCTATATCCCTCCTACCCTGTATAAATACAAATGAAAAGCTCCTTCACCGAACGTTTATCATCCACTTTTCCATACATGCATATCCCCAAGATTCATATTTGTATATAAAAACGTATACAGAAGGTAAATGTGTAACTTATTTCGAGATAATCGAATGAATAATGCGGGTCAACTTCATCACGATCTTTCAAGACGTAACTTTTTTTCTCTGCTCTCTCTCTCTCTCTCTCACTCTTCATCCCTTCACTCTTTAATGGCGCTTACATTATAGGCACCCCACCCATCGTCCCGGCATCTGTGACAATAGATCGTTTCAAAACGCCCACGTCTTTCTTTCCTTTTTTTTTTCTTCTTCTCTCATTTCTCGAACTATTATCCTACTGGGAGTTTCATCGCTTCGGGCTATTGAAATTCTCTCTTTCTCGCATACTGCAACTTTGCATCTTAATTGACAACTGCAAGGAGTGTCTTTGCGAGTATATAGTTGCGAATAATATATTTTTTAATTATAAAGAATTTTCTTACAAATGGACGGGGCTAAGTGTACAAATCGTAGAAAGCGTGAAAAATATTGAGAAATACTTGTATAGCTGCGGTGGCTCGTGATTCGACTTGTACATTTTTTTTATGAAATGTGTATGTTTTTTTTTGGTAGAGGGAAGAAGAGAAAAAATTAAAAAAAAATAGAAGGGAGTTTTCGATCATTATTCTTAGTAGCGTTTCTTTTTCGAGAACCGCGCGGCGCGGAGTGTCTTGAAAATTACACGGGTTTGTTTCTTGATGAATCGGGAAGCAATTTATGATGTTATAGGCGTGAATGCTGCGTACTGACTAATGATAGATAAGTAATAACGGATCATCGAGATTAGTTTTCATTCTATCACTTTTGTTTGTCGTATGCTTTCGGGGTGAGCTTTATTCTCTCGAGGGCTTTTCCGCGAGTCGTTCTTCATTTGTCAGAGAGTTCGGCGTGCATAATAAAATAAAAGAGCAGCAAAAAGAGAGAGAGAGAGAGAGAGAAAGAGAGAGAAGATAAAATAATAAATAAGCACGCGTGTCGCGAGAATCGAATCGCGACGGCGATGAAGCAAATTTCGAGAGCAAAAAGAAAAGTAACGAGAATAATAAAAACGACGAATATATATATATATATATATGTTCGTCCGAGGAATGTACATTTGATATTTCAACAGTGCGATGAAGGATTGATGGCGCCAGGAGACTCTCGCGTGGAAACGCGAAAACTCGACAGGAGCAGCGATACATCAAAGAGCGATTAATTAATCAATCTGTTTAATACCGTCAAGCGACACTCGGACATTTTTTACCTCTCGCAACGAGCCGAAGAAACGAAATAATGAGAGAGAGAGAGAGAAAAAAAAAGTTTCCCGTGTGGCATTCAACAGCCAATAAAATCGAGCATGCTTATAAACTACAAATAATAAAAAAAAGAAGAGAGAGAGAGAGAACAGCAGAAGAAAGAGTGGAGAATAAAATTGCGGGGACTGAAAACGATCTTTCGAATCTACCGAGTTTCGACATAAAACGCGCATACGCACCCGCCGTATACCGACGTGTCTATACAATAATATACGTATATACAAAACCGAGCGTATATATATTTATTGGAAATGAAACGAGTCGATGATAAATATTGGCGTAACGAATTTATGTTCCGCAGAAAATCAACGAGTCCCCTCTCGCGTCTTTCTCTCTCTTTCTCGCACGCGCGCGCAATCGCTCGACGCTCGTTGCCCCGCGATACAGACGTCGTACATCCTTCTCCGCTCTTTTATTTATTAATACTGTTATTGTTATTATTATGCCTTTGGATGCTTGGAGCATTTTTTTGCTCAATTATATCTTATTTTTTGTTCGTTCAGTACTCATCCTTTTTTTTTTGCCTCTCGCATTGCTACATCGGGCCGCCGCTGCTACCTTCATTAATTCGTGTACACGTATATCGGCTCATTGTGAGTACGAGCTACGTGTAACCAAATGGTTAATTAATCAATGTTTATATTATTAGCCGACGATATAGTCGCGAGCCCCGCGGAGCTTCTTATATTATTTTTTTTTTTCGCGAGTCTACGCTACTGCGCCGCTAATTTTTTTTTTCAATCTGGTATATCACGTTGAATTTTTTTTTTTGGAAGGACGAGAGGAGAGAACTACTATTTTTCGAGGCAATAAAATGATCTAGAGATGAAAACGGATTGGCCGTGTTTGCGAATGGAGACAAAAAGGGGTGGGAATTAGAATGAAATTTAGGTGAAAGCAGATATATCGGAGAGGGAAGAAGCGAGGACGAAGTAAAAGAGAATAAAAGTGAGCGAGTGATGCGCGCGGCGAGGGAAGAATGAAGAGAGCGCGGATGACGAGAACGCGTTTGGTCGGACACCTTGATCTCATCTCTCTTTTTCTCTCCGCTCGATCTCATCGATCCCAGTTTTCTCTTGGATTTTTCTCGAGACGTCGGCTCGTCTTGCAAATCGGGAAGTTTATATCGTCGATGCGGATACGCGGCACGATTCTCCGATTTTTTCGCAGCGCGAAGAGCTTTTAACGCGAGGCTTGTCACGGTGGTGAGTTTCTCGCTACTATATATACCTTCATCCTTGTTATTTCTTTTTTCCCGATTTCGCATCTGGCATCGCGAACGGCACGCTTACAGCGAAAAAACAATGAAAAATCTAGCTATATAAATGCGGAGAAAAATATGAGGGGAAAAAAAGCAGATGTAGGAGAACGGGGGGCCAGGGGAAAAGGCAAATAAAAGTTGGACAAGGGGACGCGACGCTTGGCATCTCGCTTTGTCGAGTCTCGGGATGAGGAACATGTTGCGCGATACGGCTTTGGAATAGAAGTTACCGCGTACAGAATACGCACGGGTAACAATCGTAAAAGGGCCGCGCACGTTCGCGCTGATTTTCTGGTCCCGCGTGCGCGCGTATACGCGGGCAAACTGTACCGATTCCCCGGACACACGCGAGATATACGATCTTCCCCGCGGATACATAAGGGAAAAATCGTTTCTCGGGCAAGAAAAAGATCGACGATTATCCACCGGTTTGCAAAAAGAAACAGAGAAACTAAAATGCGAACAAGCTGGAGAAAAATATTTGGAAAAAAGGACAGCACGGTATAGAAAATGTCGCGATGGCACGTGCGTTGCACCAAAGAGGATGATAAAAAAAGAAAAAGAAAAAGAAAAAAATCAATAAGTCCAAAACGCTTTAAAATAATACATGTATCGTATAAAAAAAAAATATTTCGTGATTATCAAGTTCATCGCGATGATGAGAATATATATATTTGTCACACGACTGATGTCGTGACGGGGAAAAAAGTAGAAAGATCGATGTCGGTCATCAATACGAAATCGCGTAAATATTCATACGTAGTGTCGCCATTACAAATATTTTCTACCGTTCACCTGGAAGTGTGTTTTGCGCGACTTTGCGAATGTTTTCTCGACCGAATCTTGCGAAGAGAAGGCAATTCTCGTCGTTCGGGCTATTACGAGGTTACAACCTTTTGTTTAACAGGATATTTTTATGTAGAGACGCGCGCGTATGTATACAAACGCGGAGAAACTGTATGATCCATAATGGAACGAGATCGCGAGCATCGTCGATATTCCGGGCGAGCAAAACGACGGGGTGGAGATTTTCTCTCGCGCTCGCGCAAGTTATGATTCACCGGTACACGTCGGAGCTTCACGCTTTCTCTCTCTCTCTCTCTCTCTCTCTCGAAAGAACGATACTGGAAGGATCGTCGAGGACCCGTTATACCCACCGCATATCAGAACCAGCAACGACAGAGAGAAGGAGAGAAAAGACTTCTCCTTTATGTTTCGCAACGGAGGCGCGGCCACGAATTAGCGCCAGATCGATTTATTACGTCCTCTCTACTGTTTATAATCCGGCTGTTATAAAAGCCGGCACTCTTTATCTCCTTATCCACTGATTTTCTTTACCCAATAGAAGAAAAAAATACAGACAAATATAAAAAGGGAATAATGTATTTTGAATTTTGAAAAAAAAATCAATAAATACACACGTGTCGAAATTTTTTCAAAATGGATATACAAAGGGATAAAATTTGTTTTACATGCACAATGTGTTTAGTGTTGTGAAGAAATAAGAGTGTAAAGAGGAAAATATATAGTATTCAGAGAGAGAGAGAGAGAGAGAGAGAGAGGTTGCTCGCATTGGATCGATTCCGTAAACGGGCGTCAGATAAGTTTATAGGAAATGGGACTGGTTTGTTTTTTTCTCTCGAAATGTTGTGCTCGCGCGCGGTAAAAGTATGGTGCGTTTTCTTCGCATCGAGATTCTATGCACTCGGGGATTTCTCTTCTGAAATCAAGAGACAGGACATCGCGACGATGTCCGCGCCGCGGGATCGCTTTCTTCCGAGCGCGCCGAGAAGCGAGCTTCACCCTATCTTTAATTCACAAACCGCCGCTATGAATTCACTGTACCTTCGCTGAAAAACTAGTCTGCATGCATTCTTACTCCTTTTTTTCAAGTGAAAGCTTTCCGTGCACTATTCCCTTTTAATATATTGAAGAGAAAAAGAATTTTCGCGAAATACATTATATATAATACATGTGTATTATTCACATCAATGACGGTAGCTTTTGAGAGGCAAAATTTTGATCACGCAATTAAATTATTTAAAAATAATTGATTTATTATATGAAAAATATATAAATAGGCGAATAGGTCAAATTTCAAGTCACAATTTTAGTGACAATCATAAACTTTTATTCATATTTTGATTATTGTAAGCTTCTATATAATTCATATGGAATAATAAGCCAAAAACTGATTTTTGATCAATTTTTTCAATTTTTCAATATGAATTCTTCAATTTCACCCCGAATAAGTGGTATTTTCGTTATTTACAGGAAATTTCCGATCGAATAAGGTCTTAAAATCGAGAAAAAAAATTCGAAAATTTTTGGGAATTTTTGAAGGTATTTTTTCCATTTTTTCAAAAATCTTCAAGGCATCATAACTTTTTGAAAAATTGTTGAATTAACGTGATTCTTGCGCCATTTGCTTCGTTTTGCAAAAATCTTTAAGAATCACTCCTAATAAAGTTGATTTGGTCAAGAAAAAGAAAAGATATCGCAAGTCGAAATTTTCATGGATCCACGAGACCCATCAGTGTGATACATCAAATTTCTTGAATTGTTTTTCTTTCGATTTTAAGAGCCTATTCGATCGGAAATTTCCCGCAGATAACGAAAGTGATAATTATTTGGGACGAAATTCAAGAATTCATAATGAAAAATCGAAAAAACTGACTTTTGGATCAGTTTTATCAATTTTTCAATATGATTTCTTGAATTTCGCCCCGAATAAGTAGCAGTTTCGTTATCTACGGGAAATTTTCGATGTAATAGGCTTTTAAAATCGATAAAAAAAATTCAGAAATTTGAAATTAAGTAGTTGAAATTTTCATGGGTCTACGAGACCCAGTGCGAGCAAAACAGTCTGATCGAAAAAGATCTTGAAATCAGAAAAAAAATTCTGAAGGGCGTAGTAGTGTATCGTGCGAGTTTCGCGGCGCAATGAAAGACAGCGCGAATAAGATGAAAGAGAATAAGGATGAAGGAAGGAAGAGAGAGAGAAAGAGAGAGAGAGAGAATTCGTGCAACGAATTGGGAGTCTCGTTGTGTGCGCGACGAGAGGAACGGTACTTGGCGGGAATCTCGATCAACGGGCATTTTATTCGTCTCTGGCGCAGAGTCTTCGAAACTGAAAGGGGTCAGCGGAGTGAGCGAGCGACGAAGAAGAATAATGAGAGAGTGGATGAGAGAGTATCGGTGAACGTTGAGAAAAAGAGATGCGAATAAGAGACTTGCCAGGATCGAATGAAACTATAAGGAGCAAAGGAGCAAAGTGAGGAAATAAAAAAACTTTTATTATCTCATTCAACAAGGCAGAGGAAGAATACACACAATATCCAAAGTTCCGATACACAGAACTCGCGCGAGAAGGAAGAACTTTTATGTGTGTACGTGCGTGGCTGCTTTTTTATCATGCGCCGTGTGTACAAAAACCAAGAGAGAGAGAGAGAGAGAGAAAGAGAGAGGAGGAAGGGAAAAAATGTTTAAATAAAAGACAAGCCACCCTGGTGCATCATGCACCGCCTGCTTCTTAAAGAAGAAGAAGAAGAGGAGGAAGATGAAGAGAGGAGGAGGAGGAGGAGGAGGAGGAGGAAAAGAAGTCTCGAGCACGGAACACCGTTCGAAAGATCGTTCGATAACCCGGTCTCTCGATGCGGTTCCCTTGCTTCGATCCTCTTGCAAGTAGAGACGAACACGTACAAGTCCGAGCAACCGGAGAAAACGCGCTCGAAAGTGCGAGAATATAAATATGCAATATGCACACATAGCCGGGCGCTCGGGCATCGGCACTCGTAATAATTTGGCTTTCTCGCTTTATTATTGCGGAACGCCTTTTGTTAATAAACGACTCGATTCGCCCTCTGTGCTCGCCCATCATTTTTTCACCAGGCCGAAAAAAAGCAGGATTCTACTTATTGATGCTCCTCCCGCATTTTATATATACAGTAATATACACATATATATTTGCGCTTATTATCAAAAAAAAAATTGACTAATAATTTTATTCAAACCGAGAAAGCTATTCGCCCCAATTAAATTCCTTATTTTTTCCCGAATACATACAATGCAGTTCCAATAATTTTAATTAAAAATAATTATTTTCTCAAGAGCGTCGTCCCCGCGACCATTTTTTTTCTTCCTCGACTCGCAATTATAATTCTCACTATATACACATATTCTTCACTCACGGTGAGAGCTAGAGAATCAGTTTTTGTTCTAACACGCGCGTCCCCGGTATTCATCCAAGTCTCGATTTCGTTAATTAGAAATCTGTCTCGGGTGTGCGTCCGGTCTTGGGGAATTTTTAATAAAGCGGAGAGAACTCGCCAAGGAGTTTTCGTGGTATTCGGGAGAACGGAATTCCGTCGGGAGAATTTCGCTTCCACGCGGATGAGAATAAAAATCGTGCCGGGATTTCTGCAGCGCGCGTCAACGACGCGCACATGCGAAAAAGAGAGAGAGAGAGATATTCTGCTGTTATTATTATTATTTTTATCCGTTCCGTTGGTGTGTTTCTACTATATTATTATTATCATTATTGTTATTATTTATTATTATTATTATTATTATTATGATTATTATTATTGGGAATATAAGAGGGCGGGCGAGGAGGGAACGCGTCGACACACAGGACGAGCATTGGAGCACGTAGTAAACAAGGAGTCTATACACAGAATATCCCCATTTGGGCCAAGGTATATGTACAAGAAGCCGCTGTACCCCCGCGATACGCGTTCCGCATTCATATTATTTCATTAACGTTTTTTGCCCGGCCGGTCCAACTTTCCGATCGGCGAGGCAGCAGGACTCGACGTTGCCGCTCCGCGGGAGAAATCGATCCTCGCCGATTCTCTGCAAGAACCGGAGCATCCGCGCGCGGCGATCCACCAACTCTTTCGATATTTTTTTTCCTTTTTCTCTCGTTCTCTTTCTCTCTTTCGCTCGTCTGATGCTTCCTCCTTTCTCTCTTATTATATTCCTCGCGTTCCCTCTGCTTCTCTCGCGCGACTCTCTCCGATAACTTTTATTATTCCTCACCATCATCCTTCTCGCTTTATAAATACGCACCGTGATAATTTTTACAATTCCGTGGCATTTGTCAGGTTCATCGAAGAATTAAAAAAAAAAAGAAAGAAACTTTTTCGTGGATTTGAGCAAATTTCATATTCATGATGAGCGAAATGATCTCGGCGCGAATGAGAGGTCCAATAACTTTTCTCGCGAATGACCTCTCGCGATCCTGGCATGAGCGGTACTCGATCTCGCGGTAAAAAAAGCGCCGAGGATCGTTTAGCATCGTCGCATTACTGGGTGGCATTGTTTAATATCACCGCGTCGTGTGTACTTTTTACCATCTCTCGCTTTATTCGTGAAACATTTTTTAAATTATCTCTCGTCGTCACTGTGCGTTTCTCCGATTCTTTTTTTTCTCCTTATTCACATTCTTTTTGCATTTAAATACTTATTTTTTTGTAAATTAAACTTTCAAACATTTTTTAAATTATCTCTCGTCGTCACTGTGCGTTTCTCCAATTCTTTTTTTTTTCTCCTTATTCAAATTCTTTTTGTATCTACATGTTTATTTTTTTTTAATTAACCTTTCAAACATTTTTTAAATTAATTCTCGTCGTCATTGTGCGTTTCTTCGATTCTTTTTTTTTTCTCCTTATTCAAATTCTTTTGGTATTTAAATGCTTATTTTTTTGTAAATTAAACTTTTAAACATTTTTTAAATTATCTCTCATCGTCACTGTGCGTTTCTCCGATTCTTTTTTTTCTCCTTATATATTCAGATTCTTTTTGTATTTAAATGCTTGTGTTTTTTTTTGTAAATTAAACTATGCGTGTATGCGCATGCGTACGAGAGGGAAGCGTGATGAATCGCGCAGCCATGCACGATTTCGGGTAAGTATTCGTTGACAAAGTCTCGAGTGGAGTCTCGCTGTGGGTGTTCGCGCACACGCGCTTTACCCGCGAGAACTCTTGTGCACTCTTTGCCCTGCTGAACCTGCTCTCATCCCTCCCCTCGCATCCCCTTTTTACTCAGCCTCCTGTGAAGAACTCACCCAGAGCGCGGCAATTTATGGAGGTTTCGCTGAATTTATGCGAGAGCACACGAAAAACGAGAAACTTTTTCGTCCCTGCGCGCGAGAACGACGACGTTCCTGCGATTTCGGACGACGATTTATCATCGAAAAAAAAGACCAAAAAGAGAACAAATTCCGTCAGGACTCTTTTCCACTCTCGGGCGTTTTAAATGAAATTTGTCTCGAGGTTTAATTAATTGCACTTTATATACCGGATATGCTTCGAGGAAACATATTGGCTGTTTCAGCAGTTTTAACAATTAAATGCAATCGTGGAAAAAAACTTGACGGTAAAATATATTCTACTCGATTGAGTACATATATTTATATATTTATCTGCAACATTTCGACGCTTATATCTCGTAATTATTACATGATGAAGTTTTTTTAAAAAATAAACAACAGGTAATGCACCATTTTTTTCCTCATCTAGAATCATTTCGGAACGAAATGAAATTTTCCCAGATTTATTTTTCCATTTTAAATTATACTACGCCGAAGACAATTTGAGAGGAAGCAAAAAACGAGGCTCTCGTTACGATTCAGAGTAAGTATTGTTGCACGTTTCCCGGAAGCTGAGAGTGCATGCCCTTTAACAGTAGAAGCCAGAGAGTGCGTGAGTACACTAGATAAATTGCTCTGTACACATTGTTCTTCGTTCTTGTCCTTTGTCCACGTTTCGCTGAGTATTTTCTTCCCCAAGAATTCGAAAAAAAAATCAGTTGATTGACATGGCCTAGAGATAATTTTCCCGGACGTTTAACTATTTTCTTTATCAATTATATTTATTTTTGAATTATTTATCTTGTAAAGAATAATTGATGAATAATTCTCAATATGGTCGACAGATTTTTTATTCCAGTCAAAAAATAGACCAGCTGGTAATTTTTTTTTTCGAAAGAGTTTATTTTCCCGACAGCTAATCCGAGAGCTTATCCGCAAAGCACGATTGACGTTTGAGCCCTTTCGGAGGTAAGCAATTCGAGAAGAAGTTCGGATAGTGCCGCGGGGTCGGAGCAGGAGAGCTCACGTGACGCCTCGCTCCGATGCTGAACATCGAGAACTCGATATCTCGCAACGTGAGGCGAGACGAGACAAAGAGAAACATGAAGAAAGCGAAAAAATAAAAATAAGAGATATTTAAAAAAAAAAGAGGATGCGTTGGAGACGAGAGTGGGTGCTCGACCTCCTTGTGCACCTTGACTATACTTGCCGCGCTCGACAACCTGCAAAGCTCCGCGAGAGCGCACGGGAGAATCTGGCCTGATCGAATTACTATAAAGTCGTGATCGATATCCAACCCAGGGCGGAAGAAAACGACACGCACCCGCAGTTATGTACCAATATAGTAGACCACAAATTATTTTTTCCCATACTGCTTCCGGGATTCATCGTCGTGATCCTTATTTTTCATTGTATCATTTGCATTGAGCAGAATTAATTAAACAGGTACTATTTTGTTATCATCTAATTTTATAATATTTATCCACATTGGATAAAGAAAAATGAAAACAAATATAAGGTAAACGTTTCAATAGATGGATATGTCTCCATGGTTGGATCATTTTTGCTATATTATTTTTAACATTTGAATTATATATTTCTCAATAAAATCGTATGGATTATTTTTCATATATAAAGAGGTTTATTTTTCATAACTTTAATTTATTGGAACAAACCTAGAGATAGGGTCAATTTTCTGTCCAACTACTGGGATATCCTGCATATTCAAACGTTCAAGTATTTATTTACTAGAAATATTGTCTAAAATTAATACATAAAATGAGTTTGAAGCAGATGAGGTGAATTTCAAGTAAATTTTGTTATTTATATCTTTTTTAAATAAAGATTAAGTATGAAAATCCTTAACTGTCCAACTATTGGGACGTTTACCTTAAATCAGTATATTTTATATTTTTGAAGTAAAATATATGATTTTTTATGAGATTGTGTAAGAGTGAATGAAATATAGTTACGTATGAAGGTTCGATGATAATTAATTAGTTCTGGACGAGTTTCGCTCTCGTTTCTCACCCTCGCGACCGAGGCGGGAGAAATAACGGTTGCTCCGTTCTCCGGACTTGAAAGCGCAGTGTGTACTGGCGTTTACCGCGCGCAAGAACCAGTCAATAATTGATACGAACGATGAGGGTTAATTGGAAACGAGAGAACATTAATTGAAAGGAAGGAAGAAGTATGATCTCGCAGAAAATCATACGAGCGAGCACGATATGTCGCGCTCGTGGATGCAAGTTTCCTTAACGCGATATGAAACGCGCATTATTTGCAATCAACTCCGAGAAACACTCTCGAGATTCAGCAAACACAAAACACGATGTGTATAATGTGATACTGATATATTTTTCATTATACATGCTACATTTTCATATTTTATACTACAAAAACGTATAATTTCAAAGTGTCGATGAGACACATTTTACACTCTCTCATTTCTTTAATCGAGGATATATATTGAGTATGTTGAAGAGATTTGAAAGATAATAATGAAAATTTTTTGAAACTAGAGTCAAATTTAAAAATCATTCACTATAAGCTTGTATATATTTTTATAGAAAAATTAAATTCGCGAATGAATATTTTCGAAGACAAGTAATAAAAAAAATAATATGCTGAGATTGGATAAAAATGCTTGAAATATATAATAAAAGCAGGAAAAGGAGTTTATGAAAGTTTTATCGATCGGTGCCCGAGGGTACTTATTCGTTCGCGCGCGGTGAGACGCGCGTTTCCCGAGAAGAGAAACGCGAAAAGAGAGCGGGAGAGAGATAGGGAGAAGACATGATTAATCGCGGCGAGAAGTTTAATCGGCACGCGATTCTTTCTCCCTTCACGGGCAGCATCCCTCGGACTCGCGGGCGATAAGGTTTCTCTCGCTTCCGGCGAGCGAGCGAATTCGCGAGGCGCAAAATAAACCGGGGGAGAAATAAAAAACGGTGAAGAAAAAACTCGAGCGAGAAAATCTCAATGAAACGACGCGAGGAGGCCGCGAAGGAACATCAAACGAGTCGACTAGCTGCCTCCCGTACACACCGACTTTTCGATATTTCGTTCACGCACGCGCGTGCACGCGAGCACGCACTCGGAGCTCACGCAATATCGAGAGAGATCTCTTGATCCTCTCCCGCTTCGTTTTATTTTATTTTTTCCACAGCGCACATAAACTACGTTTTTTTTTGACACTTTTGTTAAAAAATTCATTTTTTTCCCTCAATTCACGACGAATATAGTTGTTATTTGATTTTAGTACATAAATTGATATTAGATTTAAAAAATTAAAAGCTCCATTAGTATCTCCGTTTTATTCTTTATCTCCTTGATTTTGATCGTTCTGATCGAAATCAAGATCCTGCTTCGTTTTATTTTATTTTTTCTACAGCGCACGTAAACTACGCTTTTTTGACATTTTTGTTAAAAAATTCTATTTTTTTCTCAATTCACGACGAATATGGTTGTTATTTGATTATTACATAAATTGATATTAAATTTAAAAAACTAAAAACTTCATTTAATATCTCCATATTATTCCCCATCCCCTTAATTTTGATTATTGGGATTTTCGGTTCCATCTCAAAATGAGTAAATCAGAATTTTACACTCGCACACACTCTCACGTTATTTAAGAGCCATGCACTATATTGATTTTGATAGAAGAGGAACAAGTTACTTTCTCGCGTTCGAATCGATAAATTTAAGAGTGTCAGGTTGATGTGCACGTATGAGAAGCGTTGAAAAAATTTCGTATCAATTTTCGATGAGAAAATAATAAATTCCGCGTATATATAAGTATCGGAGGAAGCGGTGAACTCGCGAAGCTCGTTTTCTTTTTTCCGCGTGTTTTTGCTCGCACGGTTGTTCGCTGCCTCCGCGATATGTAAGCGAGAGAGAGAGAGAGAAAGAGAGAGAGTCTCTCTCACCTGTTGCGCCGAACGGCAATGTTTTACAGGTGGAAAAAGAAGTGGAAGAATAATATAAGAAGAAGAAGAGAGACGAAGAAGAAGAAGAAGAAGAAGAAGAAGATAAAGAAAAAGAGAAAAAAGGGAGGGGAGAAAAGTGCCGTGGGTGGGAGCCCGAGGGCACGGTTTCTTCCTTGGGGCGAGCCAAGAGCTTCCCTACCGATAAAGAGAAAGATATAGTTGGACCACAGCTTCTCTTCTTTCTCGTCGTCTCTCTTTCTCCGGTGTGTGTGCGTGCGCCTCTGATGCTGTATCACACGCTCTCTCATGCTGGCTTTTCTTTCTTTGCCGTTCGATTCTCGTCCTCCGCTGCGGTGAATGAGAGAAAAAAACGAACCGGGGAGAAAGAGAGGAATCGAAGAGCCGTTCAGGCTGTGAGAGCCATTCTACGTGAGCTGCATACACGCACATCCTCTCTCTCTCTCTCTCTCTCTCTCTCTCTTTGGGCTTATACTCTCTTTCTCCCCGCGCGTCTCCCTCGCTTTGAATCCTGCCTCTACTCTTGTTTCTCCCTTATTTTCCCCTTCCTCTTACATCGTGCGCTAAACTTTTCATTTGCCCCTCTGCTGCTACCTTCTACATCATCATATCGTATCACTCACCCGAACTTTTATCTCACTTTATTATTTATCCAAAAAGTATAATCAACGAATCGTTGAACTTAATTTAAATGCAAAATATGGCAAAAGTTTAAAATTTTAAGAAAGTTAGAATATGTTTAATGAAAGAAAGTGTGGCCTGTGATTTTTGTTCGTTGGACAAAAATAAAAGCTTTGATAGAACTTATAGTATAAGAAAGAGAGAGAGAGAGAGCACGAATGTAACAAAATATGTGAATGGGTATATTGGAAGGAGTATGTATTATTATGGTGTCCGGGTGTCCTGCTGAAGCTTCGCCGAGAGCGTCGTCATACACCGCGCGCAACATCAGCAAGAACGCCTTGTAAGTTATGGTTATAATGCACGTTACACAGAGCGCAATATATGCTAATCCAGATTGATTTAGTGCCAGCGCTCTAAGCGGACCGTAAATTCACCCAAATAATGCTCTTCGCTGAAGCAGCATATTTCGAGTATTTCGCACATATATACAGGTATACATATTTGAAGAAATAAATGATTCATCCAATCGGAAACAATTATTTTTGCACACGATACTCATATTTTTCTTTTTTTTTAATTTCGTAAATTATAGAAAATAAAATTTTTACTATGTCAAAAATAACAGTGAAAAAAGGAAGAAAAAGGAGGGAGAGAGAGAGAGCAAGAAAAAAATAAAGGAGAAGCAGCCCGAGGATGAGGAACTTCTTACATCCTTGTAATACTATAATGCTTAGCCGTCGCGGAGTCGGGGTCCATTATGCCTTGTAATATGAACACAAATGTTGGAAGATGAAGCCCACGAGAATCGGTGTTCGTGTGTATTCTGCACGTGGAGACGGTCAATAACGTTATTTATGACCGAGGATATGTACGAACGATAATTTGCATAGGCCACAAAAGGTACCGATACGCAGATGAATCTCGACGATAAGGGCTCCTGAGACACTGCGCCCGAGGCTTCGTTCTCTGTTCTCCCTCACCCCCCTCTTTTTCTCTCTCTCTCTCTCATCCTTTTCGCTCTCTGACATCGAAATATGGTCGCGAGCGCGTCTGTAGGTGCGTAGCTACTCCCAGAGAGAACTTTCGTCCCCGCGAGGACCTCTTATTATTTTTCGTCAAGGCTTTCCACCGCGCGCTCACTGAATTTGCTAAACTCGACCAATGAATATATGATACTCAAGTCGTCTTTTCATCATTTTTCACCGATAAATAATTATCACAATATATCAATAAATGTTATTTTCATCATTTTTCACCGATAAATAATTATCACAATACTATATCAATAAATGTTATAAAATTATACGGTTTATATATTATTTTTATTTCTATATTTAAAAAATACATGAGGCCTCGAATCGATTTATCGGGATAGAGCGAGATTTATAGATAGAGGTTTTAAAAATGAAAAAAGAATTCTAAAAATTTTGCGAATTTTTGACGGGGTACACCTTTCGATTTTTTCAAAAATTTTCAAGACACGTGATAACTTTTAAGGTAATTGATATTTATTACCTTGGCTAATCTCTACTAAAAAAAATTCAATGTGCTGCTTTCAGTTATATGAAAAATAAGTGTGCGTGTAGAGCAGCAAAATATCAATTCAAACATGTCAAAAGAAAAACAGCTGTGTTGTTGCTCGTATATCTAAAAATAAATATACAGTGTGAATTGAAAAAAAATCTTTAAAATAATAAATAAGTTAACAGTACAGAGAAAAACAGGAAAAACTGAAAAAAATTCTAATACGCACCTACAGTGCATACAAATGCGTGCTTCAAACTACTGTTTCAAATCGAATAATTTAACTTGTCGTTTTCAAAACATAAGATATTTGAGAATATGAAAAAATGAGAGATGATAACGAAATGATGTAATAATGAAGAATAGAAGGGAGAAAGAGAGAGGTACGAGGGTCAGCACGATCGTTGCGAAACTAAATGTCCAATTTGGCCAGCCACGAAAGAGCAACCAAATCGCAGAGGAGGATTTAGAGGGGCAGGGGGTCGGCTCGCTTATTTCGGAGCCTCGAAGGGTGGAGAAGACTTCACGGGCTCAAATTGAAAGGAGGATAGTCCCGGGAAGAACGAAAAAAAGCAAACAAGGGAAAAAGAAAATAAGAATAATAAAAACAAGAAAGTAAAACTCGAAATAAAATCGAAATCTGGACGTCAATTGGAATTTAACCTATATTTTAAAGACACGAATTTTGACGGAAGAAAAATACGTTTTCCGAGAATCTCTGTGAAAATAATTAGGAGGAGAATAAGCTCGCCGGGGAGGAATAAAAGCTGTTTTCAAGAATATACTCGCGGTAAGCAGGGAGAAAAAAAGGGGTAGGCGAGAGAGAGAGAATGAGCGCGGAGAGAACGTCGAGCGATCGAGACTCGCTCTCTGGTAGCTGAAGGAGTAGCTCCGCTTGGTAGCAGCCAAGTGGGTAGCCCAAGGCTACTAGAAGATTGCCCAGCAGACAGGTGGGTAAGGCGCGCTCGAGAGGGATAGAAACGCGAATGCGAGGCGAAGAGATGAAGTAAAAGAGAGCTCTCCTCGCGCCACCTCCGCGTTTCTCCATCCCCCGTCGTCGCCCCTTATTCCCCTTTCTGTAACTTCTTGCAACGAAAGAACAGAGCCGAGAAGAGAATAAGACGAAGGAGGCTTCCACTTAGCCGCACGCGAGCCTTCGAGCTCCTGCTCCTCGCGTTTGCCTGCTTACTCTTTTTTTTTAATTTTTTTTTATTCACTCGCGAAACTATACTCGTACCTCTCCCCCAAACGCGAAACACGAAAATTTGTTTGCGCGATCATTCAGAGTTGCATACGCATCGGTTTTCCTTCGTTGCGACGTTTGAACCAAATTTTTTTATAGTAATTATAAGTTCGTGCGCGGGTAATAAATAAAAATAAAATGACAAACTTTTGACTTTTGGGGAAATGATCTATGGATTTGTCGTTGGACTGCGAAACGCGAGATGGGAGTAAGTGGTAGGCGCGAGGAGGAGAGAAAAAAAAAAGAAAGGCCCCGAAGCCTTGCTTCGTTCATTGGAAATTTCGGAGCAGAGGCCAGAGCGCTGCGGCGGTGCAGCAGAGGAGAAATCTTTTGGTTGCGCGCGTTGAAAAAGTATATACGCGAGACAAAAGAGAGCAGCTCTCGTTCCGTTTTTTGGCTCGTTTTTTCATTTTCATCCACTGCGGCTGGGTTCGCGGCGGCGGCATTAACCATGGATTTATTCGGAATGGCGGTGCGGAGCTCGAGCCTCCCCGAAATTGCCCGATTACGGTATTACACCCGGGCTGCACTCTCGTGTTGTAAAACCGAAACGTTCCGCGCCGGTATAGAAAACGCGGAGCCGCTGCGTGGAGAGCGAAATGAAGGGGAAAAAAAAGTTGAGAGCGAGACGGAGAAGCCGTGCTGAGCGCCCACAGAAGAGAAAAGGATCGCTGCCGGGAGGTGTACTCTCTCTTCCTCTTTTGAGGGTGGCAATTTGCGGTAATATCGCCAACGACGAGCGTAGCGCCCGCGTAATGGGTGCGCGCGCCCGCCTCGTGCAGCTTCCCTCCCTCCCCCCCAACCCTCCTTCCCGCCCTTCCCATTTTCTTTTTTCCTTTCCTTATTCTCTCTCGCTTCCTTTCTTCAATTTTTGTTTCGCCGATGTGCATAGCCAAAACGGAACATTGAAAAATATCAAGTTCTTCTTCAAGATACACGTCGATGAAACATTTTGTGTGTAAACATGTAGAATAGATTTTAAAGTAGGAATTGCGTAAAATCGTTTGAGATGCAATTTCTTAAAAATTTGCACAAATTTTCTTTGAGACCATGTTGAAATGTATGCCAAATTTGATGAAGCTTTACTATCTAGTAATCGAGATATTAATTGGTGAAAGTCGTTGCATTTTTTGATCTTTCATAAGAGCTCATGTTAAAAGTGGCAATTTTTTGAAATAAATATCTCGATAACCACATAGTGAAGTCTCTTGAAATTTTGCTCTCATGTTAATATGATATCAAAGAAGATCAGTAGAAATTTTGAAAAAATTCTGTCTCAAAAAAATTCAAGTGATGATTCAGCATTTAATTAACACGTACAGTCAAACTTTTAAATAGACTGTCACACGACTACCTTAAGACAATTCATAAATTTTCTACAATTTTTATCGAAGAACACTATTTTTACACAAAATACACCGTATATACCTTAAATATTTAAAGATTTATCCGAGTTATCTTGCAACATCCGCAGACGTGGAGAATATCATAAAAATGTAATTGTTTTCGCGAGTAAGAATACAAGTTCCGATTGTTTGCCCGGAAGGCTCGACGCACGTATGATTTCTTCGGCGCGCTGAAGACATTATTCACAGAGGTAATCGGGGGCGCGAGAGCGGCCACTGCTAAGAGGCGATAAATTCAAGGCGTTACATATCTGACTATATATAGCTTTGGGGATTTTTTTTCTCTCTCTCTCTCTCCATATTCGTCGTTCTGCTCACTTTATTCACCGTTTCGGATGAACAACTCTTAGCTAAATTTCCAACGAACCGTGCAACACCAAATTCGGTATATACACTATATTATTTTAATATAAAAAGATTTTAGTGCACTCCGAAAATGTTTGATATTTATGATAGAATATACTTTGAAAAAATACATTATAATAAATTATAATGTTAAAAATGAAATTAAAGAAAATAATAGAGGCGCGAGATTTGCGGTCAGAGAAAAAAAAGTTGTAAAATGGGAAAAATAAGGAGTATATAAAAGAAACGAGAATAACGTTGTGTGCGTAATGTTGGAGGATATTTTATTATAATCATGAATGTGTGTCTCGTGGCTTTATTTTGTGAGCATGCGTGAAACTACGCGGGCGATACAAGTCTGCTTTCCCTGGGAGAGACAGGTGGATGATGTACGATCCCGAAGTATCGAGGAAGAGCGTTTCTCTATAGTATCGTCTCAGTTTCCCAGTCGAGGATAAAAGATCGAGAATAGAGTGAAAAAATTCTCGGAGCGGAGAAACTGCTGCCGAGAGAGCTAATAGAACATATGCGAGAGAGAGCGCGTTGCTCTTCTAATGATGAGTCTCTTCGCCGACACGTTCTCGCATATATTCCCCCCGTGTATTATTTCGCGAGTTCAACGCGTGTCCATCCCTGTATATCGGATATTTCCCGCACCCGCGATTTCCTACACCGACGAGCACAGCTGTCTTAATTTTTCATCTCGTCATTCACTATCGTCAGCTGTGGAGAGTTTCGACGTTTTTTTTTACTATAAACTAATCTAGCTATGATAATTCACGCGATAAAGGATAAATCGATCTAATCGTATATTAAAAAAGACATGAGTGATGCTTTGAAAATAATGACCTTGATGTTTGAATCATTCATTTTCGTTTTGCTAAAATTTTCAGGAATTACCTATTACGAAGTCGATATCTTCGAGGACACGAAAAATCAGGCTGGAGGTCCTTGAACACGCTAAATTATCTCAGCTCATGTGAAAAGAACTTGCAACACAATTTTCTATTATTTATACCAAGTATACTTAAACAAAAATATACCTGAATAGTTCGAGGATCGTAAACATAAAAAAAGAGAGAAAATTCGTCGAGCGTAACGAGGAAAAAAAATGTTTAAATTTTCGTTAGTCCTCGTTCATTTCTCGTTAATTTCTCGTTAATTCCTAATTAATTGTTTCCATGGTGATCCGTCAAGGTCGAGTGAAAAACCGATTAAGGTCTTCATTGTTCGGTTTTATGACGAAATTTGGAATCAGTTGGCCAGTGTAAAGTGTCGGGGTTAGACGTGTCGCGGGTCTCGCCAGGTAGTTCGTTACCGAAAAATATTTCGTAGTGATTCGACAAGTTCAATCGAGTGTCAGTTCAAGTACATTTTCAATCGTACGAAAAGTGAATAGTTTAGTGTGTCAAATTTATAATATCGTTTCAAAATAGTTTTGAAAAAATGTTAGTGCGGATGTATCCTGTATTAAAAAAGAGAGGAAACCTCTAATCAATTAATCGCAGAATAGAGCGCATTATGCACAATTGTATGAAGTAAGTGCCTAGAAAACAATAAAATATCAATTCAAACAAAAAAAGCGATCGTATTGTCGCTCGTAATATAAAAAATATATTATATTGAGACAACTTCTAACGTTTTAATCTCTAGCTGTTACTAATTTTTCAAGAAATGTTCACGATATGACAAAACCGTTCGTTTTTTTTATCTTTTGGTCTATATTTTTGGTTTAAATATGAAAAAAAAACATTTGCCCTTTACTTGGAGTTGAAAATTGAAGAAGGAAATGGATTTTAATCATGCCGATGATTTCTGGATGAAAATGTGGGTGTAAGAACCGCGAAAAGTGTGAAGAAGAATAGAGAAGAAGCGAGCAGCACAGGCGCGATAGGACGGACGTGGCTCGTTTCGTGTGTTGCAGCGTCGATTGGCGATATTGTAGACGCCAAGATTGGAATTTATACGGTAATATAATTTACGAGCTTCCAATATAACAGAAGATCTCTCGACGGTGAACGAAATCGTTCGTTAATGTCATCACGTACGTTCCCCTCGTTTTTTCTCCTTCTATCACAAACTTGAGGAAAAGAAGAGATGAAACAAGCGACGATGAGTATAGAATGAAAGAGAGAGAGAGAGAGAGAGAGATATATATATAAATAAAAGGAGAATCTTTGGAGAAATATATAAAGGATCGAAGAATAAGAAGAGGCTTTTTCTCGAGAGGCAATTCTACCGAATAATGGAAGAGATCGAGATCTCGACACACACGTACACGTTTTCTCTCCCTCTTTTCCTCTGGCTCGCGGACTGACTCGCCTCTTCGGAGGATCGTGAAAATTCGAGAGATCGTGACCCTGACTTTATAACCTCGTGCACATATACATTTTTCGAGTAATACACATCTCATGGTGCGCTCATCCCTCTGGACTTATGATGGACGCGAACTCCTTGCCCCGATGAGGAAATCGTTATAAACTTTATCGTACTCTCTCGCTCTTTCTCTCGCTCGTCGTAAAACGATGCGCAGGTGCCTGCGATCTCGAGAGATCTCTGCTTCTTCTTCTTCTTCTCCTCGGAAGAGAGAAACTCCTCGTATAACAAAACTATACTACGTACGTGCAGTTATCCCAAGTACTTGGGAATATAGATAAGACAGATTCGTATATATTCTCTCGCATCTCATTTTTTTTTCGAAACAATATATATAATATAGCAATGAGTGTGTGTGTGTGTGCACGAGATAAAAAGAGAAACATATATGTTTCTGAACGATTCGTTAGGCTCTCTCGCGCAATCACCGATAAGAGAATTAATCTCGAAAGAAACTTTGATTTTTCATTAACGTCATTTTAAATCGAATTTGAAATATATTTTATCTGCAAGTGTTAGATCGTTAATCGGGATTCATGCAAATTTCGACTCGGAATGAAATGTAGAGGAGCGCGAGCAGGCTTGACTTCCGCGCTCGCTATTAGCCCGATTGTAAATATTCATCGGGAGAATCCTAAAGAGAATTATATATTGCGAATTCTATCTCGTATTCCTCGACCCAGAGCACGCGAGCTTCTAGGACGAATAATGGCTCTAAAGTGCCTCCGATTATCAATCTAGATAAGCGACATCAATTCTAAATACGCATCTCCCTTTATCCCCATTCTCATCGCTTTCTCAAACGATTCCTTTTTTTGCGGTGATAAAAACACGTATTTTCCATAAATGTCACCCCCTTTACTTTTTCCCTCTTTTTTTCTTTCTATTTTATAAATAATAACTGTATATTTTTCCTTTATTTTCTTATTATTACGATATAGTATATAATATTATATTATACTTAATTTTTTAAATAATTAAATGAACTTGTAACATTTTTTAAGCGATATATTTGTTTAAAAACGATATTTTTTTATTGTCCTGGATTGAAAACAAGAGGATTTTCGTATGAATCCGCGAAGGAAAAAAAGAACGAGGAGAAACAAACAACGACAAGAGTCTTTGGATAAATGCGACCATAAATCTGCTGAGTGTCTCACCCGCACAGAAGCTCGTTTTCAAGAGCGTAAGTCAAAGATACGGGATCCTCTCTTTCTCCCCATTTCGAGTGAAAAAGAAAGATAGAGATTTCTTCGCGAGCAGGGTTTTCTCTGCTACCACGTGTAACAACCTGTTGAAATTCCCTCTCCTGTGCGTGGGAGTTTTACGAATTTCTTCTCTCAGCCCATCCTTTTTCATTGTTTTTACATTTTTTGTTTCATACATACATATATGATAAATCAATTTGCAGGTAATAAGATATTTTTTGATCCACTATTCCTAAACTACCATTTAAATTATATTTTATATGAAAAAAATGATTTTAAATGACGTTTGCTTGAAATGAACTCATTTTCTTCAACAATAGATATAGTTTTAGATTTACTGAAAAAACTTTTATTATAAAAGTTTGAAAAAAAAAGTATAGAAAGTTTCGTTTCTCATTGGAATTCAGAGTTAGCCCTGATCGCTTGGTACATCGATATGGTATATATAATGTGTGCACAGAGTGTCCTTCCTCGATTCTATTATGAGTTATCGCGCCATTGTCCGTTCTCTCTTCACGTATCCAGAGAACTCGTGGTCATGAGGACTTCTTGAGCTTTTTCACGTGCATATTTAATGCGATAGAAAATATATAATCTAAGGAACTCGTAGTTTATACTCGCTTTCCGGTCAGCACTTTTTGCGCTCCTGTATAAATATCTCTATGCACAAAAATGAATAATATTTAAAAAATATAAGTATAAAACGAAATCTATGCCTATACGTGATTTTAACGGTGCATTGTGCCACGGTCCGCATTAGATCAAAATCGAACGGGAGATTCTCAAAGAAATATGCCGCAAAAGATTCGACAAAAACGAAAAATGTGAAAAATTCACATTATTATCCTTCATCGTATGTTTTCTTTAGTGTTCCAAAAGAAAATTTTAAAAATCTACGGATACGCGGAGTGAGAAAACAAAAGAGGAACAAAAAGTGCGGCAAATCGATGGAAAAATAAAAAAAAAAGTAATAAAAAATATGTACAAAAGCGAGTGGGTAAAAGTTGAGCGAACGCGCATGAAGAGAGTACGAGCCGCGCTTTCATCGACTTTTATATATTGAGAATTTAAATCCAGAGATCTCTCGCAGTGGGAGTTCGCTCAGCAGAGCGGCGAGAGAGCGGTAATTCTTGAGGAATAATTGCTCGATCGCACGAGAACGTAACCTCCCTCTCCATCATCGAAAGAGTTGTATAATTTTCGATCTTTTTTTCGCCGCTGTGTGCTCCTTTTTTTCATTCGGACCACTCGCTGTTTTCATTAATTACGCGATGATAAGTTAATCCGGAAGTGCAGAGCACACTCGCTCGATCGTTTTCTCCCATAAAAAAATCTATAAACGTGTTGTTTCAACAAAATTAATGTTGTAAATAGTATACTTATTATTATTCTAAAACTAAAACTCGTGTCGTGTATTAATTAAAAATATAAAAATAAATAAGTATAAAAACTTGGTGAATTTATAGGATCGAAACAGTTACAAATGGGAAATAAAATATGCGAAATAAAGTAAAACAGCGAGTAATAACATCATTTGTGGTGATAAAATAATTTATAAATAATTTAATTTAATTAGTAATAATTTCGCGGAAATGGTATAATAAGTCGCTTTATAATAGAAAGAATTTTCGTCCGTCGCGACGACAATGATAACAGCAACGACGATAATTCTCTTCGGAGGCAAAGATATATTCGTGTGCGTACACGGTTTTATACGACCATTGGCACCTGTACGAGAAATCTTTCTCGCAATAATCGCACGTCTGGAAGTCATAACCCGTACGACGCGGGCGACGACAGCGGGAGAGACCTCTCGATGCCTGCTGAAAAATCTAGACTCGTAAATTGCCACCTCTCTTTGCCCGAGACACTAAACAATTTTCTACCGGAGGAAAAGCGTTCGCAAGTATTGTGTATACACTTATTCGTACACGTATATATAAGAGAACGGGCATAAAATGTATTACGATGGATGAGAAAAAAAAAGACTCTCGAAGAAAAAGGAAATGAGCGAATGAAAAAAAAAAATATGGGAGAGATTCGTGGTTCATTTTCTCCAGCTTGCCCACGAGACTCTTTTCCTATTTTATATTCACGCAATATTCGTATATATGCGTCGCTGCATACATCATACGCTTGTACTTTTATTCTGGAGTCAGCGCCGTGCGCGAGAGTCAACTTTATGCGAGTCTCGCTGCTGGGACAATTGCGTTTGCGGCACCACGAGAAATAGAGAAGAGTTATATTCTCCCAGCGTTCGCGTATCCCTTATATATTATTTGCGGGTACTATAATATAATTTACAATCCATCTAAATCTTCCTACTGAGATATTGAAAAATATAATTCTTTATAAATAAATAAAACCTACTCGTACGAACAATTACACATATAATGCTCAAATTATCATATACATGTAGTTTTTTGTGCCACAAATTTCAACAGATACATCATATCAAATCTATAAATATGTGGTAAAAATTTGGAATTTCTAAAGTTCAATATTTTGATTGCCAAAAAAAAAATATGTAACTTCCAATCTCGTGAAGACGAGACAACTATCCTAAAAGAAGGATCTATATTTGTATAAAAATAATCTCGAAAACGGGATGATCAACGCGTCGTTCAAATATTCCCAGCGTTTACAAAGTACTATTTATAGCTATATATATAAATTATATAATAAACTTGGGCGAATTTTATAAACTTCTGTCTCAAGTCGATTTGTAGTTGTAGTACCTTAATATGTGTCATGTATATTAGGGTATATAGTTGTATTTATAATGCGGCGTGCCGTAGCCGGGCGTGTACGCAATTTGTCTCGTCCTCGGATAATTACACCATTATCGTGGCGCAACGCGGGGCGAGTGCGCGTCCTCCGCTTCTTTCGCTCTCGCTTCGAGTGTATAGCTGCCAGCTAGATTTATATAAAGCGAACTTTACAGTTATTGGCTTTTTAAGATACAAGCGAGTCTCGGATCCTGATGTTGTCCCCCCGTCCACGCCGAGATAAATATTCATTGCCGCCGATAGGAAATAGGGAACGTCCGCTAAATCGACTAGCTCTCATGATTCTTCTCCGTTCGCTTATTATCTTCTTATTATATTTAAAAATAATTCAACTTGTATATATCATACGTTGTTCTTACATTCAAAAATTAGTTTGAATATAAATAAATATAGAATATATATGGCTAGAGGAGACGAAAGTGCAAAAAAGTTTATCTGGACTCATAATCGACGGTGATTGGATTTTTAGTCGTGCTGGTATATGGAAATGCCTTTTGGTATTAAGGATCCATGGGACAGACAATCCCAGTCAGAAATATATTCTTGACGTTAAATTTGTTAAATCCAGAATTTGGCTTTTGCTAAAAGGTTGCCAATTTTTTGAGTCTTTGACTGTCAATTAGCCACTTGAGCATATTTTAATAATAATTTAAACTTTTTTTTATTGTTTGAGGAATTAAAATAAAAATTTTTTAGTAAAACGTTTTGAAATTACTGTCTGTGCAAAGTAAGCACCGCTACGAATATATTTTGAAAAAATTTACAAGAATCTCATATTTTATAATTTATATTCAGTGCAAATTTACGAATTTTCCATAAGAAGTAATGTTAAATCTCAAAAGAACTTGGAAGATGGATAACTCTTAAACTACTCAGTAAAACGATTTCAAATTTGGTGCAACAATGTTTGACACGCTTAATAAGAACAAAGTATCAAAAATGTATTGAATTCTTATATTTTTAAAAGTATCGCTCGTAACATTCTTAATGTGTCGTGTGTGTTCTGGACAAGAGACGCGATTTAGTCGGAAGAGCAGAAGAGCATCAGCAAACTTTATAGTTTATACGCGTCGACTCTCCAAGCTGCGTCATAATTACTCTGACAATTAGGCGTTTACCACGTTCCGGCCAATTACGCACGCATCCTGGTTAACCACGACCTGTGTGGCACATATCCGACAAGTATATTCCACTGTGTCTTTAATCAAACAAGCTTTCTTCCAAAGACCAATTTTTAAAAAAAAAAATTTCAAAAAAACAGCACATCTCGAAAAATAAAAAATAAACCGGGATTTATTTTCGCGTCTCGATTTTATAATATTTATATTATTGTTCCTGGCTCAACGCATCATCGAAATTTTTTCGAAAATATATGTATGTCCGGGAAAAAAATGTCTGATGTACGAGGATCCGCATGATAAGTATTTAATCACGCGAGAGACTCGCAAGTTTATTCATTCGCGCGAACGGGAGCCACCTTAGCAATGAAGCTAACAATGGAGCTAATCAAGCAAGGTTAATTACTGTCGATTTACGACGTTCCGGGCTTAAAGACTTGTTGTTAAAACCGCAATAAATCATCAACGAACGAATCAAATTTGCATTTCTTTTTTAAATCTTCTTCCGCGGTGTAAAAAACATACTCCTCCGTTCATTTTATAATTACAAAAAATATATATTATTCTTTATTTTCTCGCAATTATTTTTTAGATCTTCGTGAAAGCTCATAATTACAAGAAGCGTGATGAGTTTAATACAAAAGAGCGTGTCGAATGAAACATGTAAAAAATATGCTTGTACAAAATTTAAACAGTAAAAACGTGAATTTTATCATGTTATGTCAGCGATGAAGGAAAAGTACAAAAATATAAAAAATAATTAATATAATTCATTGCAAAGTGTTATAAAGTTCAGTATAAATTAAACAAAAGCTTGTGAATTTGGCACAAAAACACATGGATGATTTAATTTGAATGAGAAAATAAGAGAGGGCACGGAGCACAATGAATATATAATTGAAATAAAATGCAGGTTTCCAAAGGTGGATAGGAAGAGGTGGAGAAGAATAAAGAGGAATGGAGGAGGCGAGAGAGGAAGAGAGGACTTTTATACCAGATCGGAGTTTAATCTGCAAAAGGTTACGGCAAGATTGCAAATGTGGAAGAGGGGAATGAGAGAAGAAAGAAAAATCATTGAGTATATTCGTGTTTAGCAAGATCGTAAAGCTCGGGAAGAACACGAGTGAGAGAGCGAGAGAGAGAGAGAGAGACGAGAAGCAGGGACGATATAAGTCGGGGCTTTTGCCGGGGTTCTCTCGAGACACATATTTTTCCCGGGTGAGTCTCTCAGGTGTTGCGCGAGAGGATCGTCCGTCGAGGTCTTGGGATATGGAAAATTTGCGCGGGGACGCGTTTTACTCTGGTGGAGCGTGGCGAGGAGGAGAGAAACCGAGGGAGCGCACGGAAAGATCGTTATCTCGCAGCGATCGGTATAGGTTAAAGTATATATGGAAGAGGGACGATCGATACTTGGACAGCACAGAGAAACGCGATGTACTCTCGACGCAAATACACGCAGCAGGTGCTTTTGCCTCTCTTTTTCCCTCTCCTTATTTCCCTGTTCGACTCCCCTCTATATATACATATATAATATGCGCGTGTGTCGAGTCCACCCAACCGCACCCTATAAATACCGGCGCAGAAACTCCGATCCTGACCCGCGCACGCTTTCATTTCTCATCTTAAACTATAGCAGCCTGCCTCCATTCATTTCCAGATCAGCCGACAAAATTTTCATCTCGATTCAAAGAAAAATCCCGCACAATTCTCCCTGTACCTTACTATCGGTACGTATATATTTTTCTATACTCAATTCCAGAGTACAATTGATTAATGAACAATTAACGATGATAAAACACACAATAAAATTTATTTTTTCCTTTAACAATGATTTTCTATCAAAAAATATTTTAAAAATATACATGTCTATCAGCAATGAGTGAAAAATGAAAATGCAAGAGAATAAATAAAATACAGGAGCGATATTCTCGAATACATAAACATTCGGCATGTATATATTTTTCTATACT